>JBBBDQ010029769.1:16830000-16877500 GCA_037127315.1 Ascarosepion bandense | reverse complement strand
CTGAATCCATCCTGCATATATACAAATCAGCCATTCGTCCGTGCATGGAGTACTGCTAACATATATGGTCAGGCGCCCCTGCTGTTCATCTCAGTGTTCTTGACAGGCTCCAAAGGAAAATCAGTAATGTGATAGGTACTGACTTGGCGGCTCGACTCCAGCCACATCCCCACCGACGGGATGTGGCTTCCCTCTGTTTTATAAATACTTTCATGGCTTCTGCTCTAACGAACTTAAGTCACTGGTGCCCCTGCAACCGGTGTTTACTCGTGCACCCAGACCGGCAACTGGGTCTCACCCATTCACAGTTAGATCAACCAAATGCAGGCAACGATTCTACTCCTGCAGCTTCTTTTCTCGCCTTTCCCGCTTGTGGAAGTCGCTTCCATAATTTTGCTTTCCTGACGGCTACAACCTCCAGGAATTTAAATGCAATATCAATACTCATCTCTTAACCACTTGACTCTAGTTCTTTCTACATCACCCTGTATATCCTCCACCTTTGCAACTGTCATTGCACTTCCCCCTTGTGGAACTCGCTTCCATATTCTTGCTTTCCTGACGGCTACAACCGTCAGGAATTTAAATGCAATGTCGATACCCATCTCTTAACCACATGACTCCAGTTCTTTCTGCACCACCCTGTATATCCTTTTATTTCTCTCCACCTTTGCAACTGTCATCACACCTCTTTTTCCATCCTTCCTTTGCTCCTTTCTAACTGGTTCGTTTTTCTCTTTACTATCCTCCTATCTAATAGTTTTACTCTTATGTAACCCCCTGCACATGAGTGCCGTTACAGCCTTGCTTGCGGCGATATATATATATATATATATATATATATATATATATATATATATATATATATATATATATATGTATGTGTGAGTGAGTGTGTGTGTGTTAAAAACAGAAATAGGTGTTGTTCTAACAACAGAAATTGGTATAGCAGAAAAAGTGCGTTTTATTTAAAGTGCATATTTATTGTTATTATTATTATTAATATTATTTGCTTTTTGTATAATGAGTCATCTTCATTTTGATGGTGGATCTCTTTATGTTAATGTCTCTGTAACTTCTCTAAAGATGGCCCATGTGTGCTGAAAGCCGAGTACCAGCATTATAACTAATTATCAAAATGTTGAATAATTTTTGTCTTTATTTTCACCAGAAAATTAAAGCTAAAATACGATGTTTAGAACGATTATAATTAAACATAATCGATATTGTCTGCTATATTTAACAATATATGTTTAGAAAAAAGAAATATATATATATATATATATATATATATATATATATATATATATAAACAGAGCATCTACTCAAATTCGAATATCGATTAAAAATAATGTTTAAACAAATAAATTAAAAACATGTTCGATTAAATCCATTTCGTCACGTATTTCGTAAAATTCCGTGAACGAATTATCTTTGTTTACATTAAGATATAAAAACAGAGCAAATATGAATATTACGAAAAATCAGGAAAATGTGTGTTGAAAAGCTTTGTTTTGGACTATGCTTGGATGTAAGTCTTTCGTTGTCTTGGATGTAAGTCTTTCGTTGTCGAGCGGTCACGACACGTCAAATCTAATGAGATTTTTTCCTGGAAGACGTAGGTTCGAATCATCCCCGAAAACGCATACTTTCCTAACAATATTTCTCGGTAGATGTAAATGAATATACTGTTTAATTATAAAAAAGCAGAGAATCCACTCAAATACGAGTAACTATGAAAAAGAAATGTTTAAAGAAATAAATTAAAAATATATCGGGGTTAATCCATTTCTTTGAGGATTTCTTAAAATTTGGGAAAAATTAACGTCATTTCTTGTTCCAGTTAAGAAATAATTAAAGGCTATTTTCGAACCAGTTGTGTTTTGTCCGATCTAATTTAAAAATGTATTTCTTGTTTATAACCATATTCAGCATTCGAATTTACTAAGATCTACTTTAACTGGCATAAGGCTACAATTTTGCTGTCCCAATGGAGATGGGACACTTTGTAATAATCAACGAGATAGACTTTCTAACAATTACTTTCTATTTTGTGAAATATAAATAAATGATTCTTTCTTTTGTTCTATCACAGCGGCGGTCTCCTTTATGAATGTTGCTGAACGAAGTGCTACAGGGAAAAAGAGGACACACAAGAAATAAAGCCGCTTCCTCGTTCCCGGACCGACCACCTACAACTGTGTTTATCACAATGCCACCTGAGCATTGGGATGTAACAAAAATAGAGAAAGAATTAGCATTTATAAATTTATAATTATGGCGTTTATAAATGAATTATAAATTTGACGGAAATGACGTCAGTCGGTACGTACCCACTTTTTGCTCTCCAGGCACACAAGAAACTGACAGCATGCTTAATACTGTTATATTTTTCACTTCGCCTTTTATAAAGATTTTTCTCTTTCAGAAAGATGGCACTAGGGAATTTTCTTGTTTTTTGATTGTATTCTTAAACCATCGCTGAATGATACTGTGTCTTAAGAACACGAAATGTTTTTTTTATTTTGTTGTCATATTATTTATTCCGATTAAGTCTGAGAATAACAGTAGCAAAATTTGCTTTCATTGTTTCTGTAGAAAAGATCCTTACGAGAGAAAACCCTGTTTATTTTCATATTCGTCAAATCTGTTTTCTTTCTAGCGTTTTCTTTCTGTCAGCCATTATGTCGTTATTTTAACATAACACTAGCAGTATAGCCCGGCGTAGCTCGGGTGTAATGAAAGCTTTGAAACTAATCCATCGTCCTGGGGCTCAGACTGAGCCTAAAGAATATTTGAAATAATAAAATAATTGCGACAATTTAACAATCGCACCTATATATATATATATATATATATATATATATATATACTAGCAGTATAGCCCGGTGTTGCTCGGGTGTAATGAAAGCTTTAAAACTAATTGATGGTCCTGGAGCTCAGACTCTTTGGACGTTGGCACGAAAGACGAAAAAGCAATAGTTGTTTCCTGTTAAAGCAAAACCGTAGACTGAAAGAAAAATGAATGGATGTAAGTCAAATTTTGATTTCCTGGTATCGATATCAAATAAGTTTTTTTCGTCGTAAACTGAATTTTGAAGGCTAAATAAGTCCTCTGAGTAAATGGTATCATAGCTGAGACTAAGAACGACAATTATACCTACTTAGAGCCAAATCCGAAGTAAAAACTAAAAGGGCTAAATAAAATACAGATATACAGGCAGATAAACAGACACACAAACATCTTGCCTTATATATATATATATATATATATATATATATATATATATATATATATATATATTATCGATTTTCTGAACTATTGTAAGAACTGCAACCTTGAAACTTCTGAATATCGTTTCTTATGTCTTTATCTATGAATGTATCAAATTTGATTAAAATCGGACCACTCCTTCTATAACCCGATTTTTTCGATTATCGATTTTCGATATTTATCGATGGTATCTCGACACAAAAACCTGGCTAAGAACACTCGCAGACACTTATAGTACAACTGTGTAAATTTTCAAGAAAATCGGTTCAGCCGTTTCGGAGTCTATACGTAGCGGACACACACACACACACACACACACACACACACACAAACGGACACAGACAAAGTTCCATTTATACATAAGTTTAAATAAGTACAAATGTAGGGCATAAATTCCTAAAATTAGTTAAAAAACAATCCCTTAAAAATAACATTCTTAGCAAAATGTTTAACAGAAATACTCTGAAATTAAGCTATATTGTAGTATTAACCTTGAGAAGATCATAAAAAACATTATAGAATTTGAAACAGATATATAAATCAACAACATCTTAAGAAATTAATTATCACAATGACAATAATTGCAATTGCCGAAAACCTATTGAGTGTCCATTAGAAAATAAATGTCTACCTAATTTTATAGTCTAGTCATGTTATAAAACATTGACTACCAGGACACTGGCTACCAAATATCCTTGCAAAGAGTTTGTCGGAAATTTTTCTAATCAATCCGAAGGCTCAAACTACAACAGGAATTACTGATGTCTTTATACACCTCATTTTTTCATTTCCATTGCATTAACACAATTTTTCAGTTCGTGTGCTTGGTTATTTTTAGTTATCAAGCACTTGTTGTTGTTGTTGCTGCTGTTGTTATTAAAAGCTTTAACTTTGAGGATCAAATACATTTCAGAATGCTTATTTCTCAAATATAAATATTTTCGTTGGTGGATTTACAGTATTTACATTATTCGGACTATTGTCCTCATCTTCGTTGCCATTTGTACAAAGTTTCGGCCCTTCTACGCTCCGTCCCTCTTCAGGTGCTAGGAATTTTGAACCGAACCCTTTATTACGATCACTAAGGTATATAAACTCCATTCTTTGCATGAAGCTTTGATTAAAATTAATATACACCAGCGACGTAATAAAGGGTTCGGTTCGAAATTCCTAGCACCTGAAGAAGGCCGGAGCGTACAATAGTCGAAACGTCGTACAAATGGCAACAAAGATGAGGACAATAGTCCGAATAATACTGTAAATACTACCTCATTTCAGAAATATAGACAAATAGAATGATCTATGATTAAATGTCGTACAAATGGCAACAAAGATGAGGACAATAGTCCGAATAATGTAAATACTGTAAATACTACCTCATCTCAGAAATATAGACAAATAGAATGATCTATTATTAAACGTCGTACAAATGGCAACAAAGATGAGGACAATAGTCCGAATAATGTAAATACTGTAAATACTACCTCATCTCAGAAATATAGACAAATAGAATGATCTATTATTAAACGTCGTACAAATGGCAACAAAGATGAGGACAATAGTCCGAATAATGTAAATACTGTAAATACTACCTCATCTCAGAAATATAGACAAATAGAATGATCTATTATTAAACGTCGTACAAATGGCAACAAAGATGAGGACAATAGTCCGAATAATGTAAATACTGTAAATACTAACTCACTCTCACAAATATAGACATACTCTGTTGATGGATGTTTGTCTGGACGTATTTAAATTGTTTTGAATCTATTCTCATGAAACTCTTTTCTATAAAAAAAAAAAAACAGTAACATTAAACAAGCACTCAACACTAATAGTTTTTTAAAATTATATCGTAGAGGAACAAATGTAGTTTTATTTCAAGAATATTAGTCAGATTTGCAAAAGTGTGGAAAACAGTCGGAATAAGAACTCCATGAATGTACTTTATAGGAAGCAAACGCACTCAATTTACAGCCAAGACGAAATAACTATAAAAAATATAATTGATTGACGTAAAATCCAAAAATCATAACAAACATTTATTTCCTTCATTATCTCATAAAATGTTTAAAATTTTGAACTCAGCCTTGAAATAACAACACATTCAAATCGAACCATTTTACAAAGACCTTGGATATGCGATGTGGCGCAGTGGATGTCGGCTCGGAACGAGAAATCGGAGAGCCGAGTTAGAATTCCAGTTGAATTCATTGCATTCACTTACGCGCAAATACCCCTGGGAGAGGTATTAATACGTCTCTTGCCCCCAGTTATGGGTTAAATAATAGGACAGATTGGGTTCTATAGCCTTGGTCGGCAACCAGTCTACCGCAGAAAGCAATGGCAAACTACAGCAGGATAAACTTCTGCCCAGTCCGTCATGTCTCTTTTGAGACATGATCGCCCAAGCGTGTATCACGTATGGCACTTAACTGACTGAATTGGTTTACATATCCATTCGCCCTGTTGGAGAATTATTTGTTTTTGATGGAGAATTGTATTTGTTAAAATAACAAAAGTCCACACACACACACACACACACACACACACACACACACACACACACACACACACACACACACACACACACAGAGAGAGAGAGAGAGAGAGAGAGAGAGATTAACATGCACACAAACACAGTTTTTAGCCACCCTTGATTAACGTAATGATAACGTCTTTTCTTTTTCAGACAATCTCAACAGCTAAATCCACTTCAATAGCTAAATCTACTGTTAGGAAGGTTGGGTTCAATAGCTAAATCCATTGCTAGGAAGGTTGGGTCACCGTGTCGGGCCAGGATGTTTTTCCGCTTGAATCTATTGTGCATATATAAAAATCAACGATCCGTCCGTGCATGGAATACTACTGTGATATATGGTCAGGCGCACCCGCTGTTCATCTCAGTGTTCTTGACAGGCTCCAAAGAAGAATCAGTAATGTAATAGGTACCGACTTGGCTGCTCGACTCCAGCCACTTTCTCACCGACGGGACGTGGCTTCCCGCTGTCTGTTCTATAAATATTTTCATCGCTTCTGCTCCGACGGACTTAAGTCAGTGGTGCCCCTGACACAGGAGTTTACTCGTACAACCAGACTGGTAACTAGGTCCCACCCATTCACAGTTAGATCAACCAAATGCAGACGACAATTCTACTCTTTCAGCTTCTTTTTTCGCACTTTCCGCCTGTGGAACTCGCTTCCATATTCTTGCTTTCCTGACGGCTATAACCTCCAGGAATTTAAATGCAATATCAATACCCATCCCTTCACCACTTGACTCTAGTTCTTTCTACACCACCCTCTATATCTTTTCCTTTCACTCTTTGATATGACATTATAGATACATGATGTGACAGGCATTTTATAAATACAAGATATGACATCATAAATACATGACATGACATTAGAAATACATGATGTGACAGGCATTTTATAAATACAAAATATGACATCATAAATACATGATTTTTTTTTTTTTTTTTTATAAGCGTTTCACCCCGAGCAAGGCATGTCACTGCCACTACTGTGCAGGGGGCTACGTAGAGTGGAGAAAGGCTGGTTAAATATAGGAAATAACAGAGGGTGGGTGATAGGCGGGTGAGGATACCGAGAATGAGGGTTGGGTAGATGAGAGTGTTGTGAGAATAGTTGGGAGTTAGTGTGATAGGAGGTGTCTATTGACCCTACATTTAAACACCTGGAGATTGTAACTGTCGGGAAAGCAGACTTGTGGAAGGGAGTTCCACAGGCGGGAAGCGCGAGAAAAGAATCTGTTGGAGTAGAATTTACGGTTACATCTTATTTGTTTAACTGTAAAAGGGTGGGACCTAGTTGCTAATCTAGTATCTCGTGTAAATTCGTGCTTGGGCGGCACCAGTGATCTAAGCTCATCGGAGCAGAAGCCATGAAAGTACTTGTAGAAGAGGTACAGGGAAGCTACATCACGCCGGTGTAACATGATGTGACAGACATTTTATAAATACATGGTATGACATTATAAATACATAATGTGACTGGCATTTTATTAAACAGCTAGAACTAAATTTACATTGATGACTAAACATGTAATTTTGACGACGATAAACGGGTAGTGGCAATGTTAATGCGTCTACTGCATTTAACTCCGGTACGAAGAGCCTGTGCGTTGTGGTTCAGTGGATATTAGCTCACGGCGAGAAATCGAAGAGCCGAGTTTGAATTCCAGTGGCAATTTGTTGCATTCACATACGCGCAAATACCCTTGGGAGAAGTATCAATTCGTCGCTTTTCCCTCCAGCTATGAGTTAAGACTGGTTTCCATAGCCTTGGTTAACAATCAGTGTACCGCAGAAAGAAATGGCAATATATTGCGGGGAAGTCATCTGCCCAGTCAATCAAAGTGAAAAAAAAGTGAAAAGAATTTCTAAGCGCAGAAGAATGGCTCCTGGTAGGCAAAATACAAATGTCGTAATTGACTTTTGCTTTCGCTTTCGGAAAGCAAAAACCTGCTAGAGAGTCTTGATCACCTACATCCTGAAGAGACGTGGCATTTTAATTAATAAATGTTTCGATTTTTCACTGAAATTAACATAAACAAGCTTCATGAACTACGTATATCTAACGCCAGTAAAAATTCTTTGCTCTTCAGTTTGGACAAAGAAAATTAGGAAAAAGTAGTTTGGCAGACGTCAAGAATTAGTTTTTGTGTTAAAGAAAAGTAAATCTATTATAGATAGATAGATAGATAGATAGATAGATAGATAGATAGATAGATAGATAGATAGATATGAACAGGCTGAGATAGATAGATAGATAGATAGATAGATAGATAGATAGATAGATAGATACCTCACTTTAATAGAAAAAGTGTAAATTTGTTTCTCAATAAACGAAGAAAAATTGCGTTACTTATCTCTCTCCAGACGCACACAAACGCATAAAATATATATTGATACATATGAGCAGATTGAAAAAGATAGATAGATAGATAGATAGATAGATAGATAGATAGATATGAACAGACTGAGATAGATAGATAGATAGATAGATAGATAGATAGATAGATAGATAGATAGATATGAGCAGACTGAGATAGATAGATAGATAGATAGATAGATATGAACAGACTGAGATAGATAGATAGATAGATAGATAGATAGATAGATAGATAGATAGATAGATATGAGCAGACTGAGATAGATAGATAGATAGATAGATAGATAGATAGATAGATGACATACTGAGGCAGAAATAAATTCCTTTAAACAAGTTGTTGTAATGCGTCCATTATTAAGTCGAGTTCAGTCACTTTACATTCTTAGAATCAATTCAGCTGCACATATTTTCGTTTATAATATATCTCAAATATTCTGGGAGGTAGATTCTAGTCTACTCCTATACAAGTCAGTCAGTTAAGTGCCATACGTGATACACGCTTTGGGCGATCATGTCTGGAAAGAGACATGACTGACTGGGCAGAAGATTATCCCGCAGTAGGTTGTCATTACTTTCTGCGGTAGACTGGTTGCCGACCAAGGCTATAGAACCCAATCTGGCCTATTATGTAACACATAATTGGAGGGAAGAGACGGATTAACACCTTTCCCAAGTATATTTGTGCGTAAATGAATGCAAGGAATTCAACTGGAATTCGAACTCGGCTCCCCGATTTGTCGTTCCGAGTCTGCACCACAAGACACATCCGCTATACAAGTATCCAGTGCAAAAAAAAAAGAAAAAGAAAAAAAGAAAGAAGTTTAGAGTGGTAGCAATCAATCTGTCAGATTAATAAATAAAAAATAATTCATTTATTGTGTATACATGTATGTATGTATGTATGTATGTATGTATGTATGTATGCATTTTCCATTTTTATTTTCCATTTGAAAACGAGTTCTCGTTTACAAATGAAAATATTCAAAAGTTCCTCAATATAAATGTATTGAACACTTTTTGAACAACCGGAAATCACATCCTAAACAGGAAACAAGGGATGAGCCTCTTCACCTGTTCAATAAACGTGGGTGGTGTGTGAACCGGGCGATAGTTTAGTCTATCTACTCCAATTGAAAAAAAAAAAATAAAAGGAAAGAAAAAAGAAAAGAGTAAAAAGATTGGAAAAGAGAAAGCCGGAAACCACATCATATACAGGGAACAACGGATGAGCCTCTTCACTTGTTCAATAGACGTGGGTGGAGTATGAACCGGGCGATAGTTTAGTCTATCTATTCCAATTAAACACAATATATTTGAATACAAATTAGAGACACACCGTAATAGATCATTGTGGTGCAGTGGATATCGACTCGGAACGACAAATTGAAGTGCCAAGTTCGAATTCCAGTTGAATTCCTTGCAACCACTTACGCATAAATAACATTAAGAAAGGTATTAATCCGTATCTTCCCTCCAGTTATGGATTAAATAACAGGACAGACTGGGTTCTACAGCCTTGGGTGGCAACCAGTCTACCACAGAAATCAATAGCAACCTACTGCGGGATAATCCTCTATCCAGCCAGTCATGTTTCTTTCGAGATATGATGGCACGAAGCGTGTATCACGTATGGCACTGGCTAACTGTATATAATATCTGGAGACATGATTAGGGCTTCTACTAGGCATAAATTGGGGGAACTGTTTTATATTATTATGAAGTAATAAACTGATCCCCCACTAAATACTACGAACTAATATGATACATCTCTTCTTCCTCTAGCCACGAATCAAATAATAGGACAGATTGGTTTTTATAGCCTTGGCTGGCAACCAGTCTGCCGCAGAAAGCAATGGCAACCTACTGCGGGATAATCGTCTGCCCAGCCAGTCATGTCTCTTTCTAGTCCTAATCGCCCAATGCGTGTATCACGTATGGTACTTTACTGACTGACTGACATAAGAGATGATTCCAGCTTTGATAAATCAACAATGTTTTGCGGCAGTTATTTTTTACATAAACTTGGGATTTTTCTTGTTAAAATGTTGAATAATTTGATGCACTCAACATTATGGATAAAAATCGTAAAATATTTTATAGTGTTTTTCGAAATATAAGCAAAGTAAATTCACGGATGCGAGATAAAAAAGAAGACCCCAGAATTACGTTAAAATCCGCGAAATTTTTTTCATCTTTTTTTTCTTTGTTTTATCCAGGTTTAATTAACGGTACGCAGATGATAGAGTACTGCTAGCAGACACAGAAAGGAAACTACAAGACCTCCTACAGAAGGTACCTGAAGAAAGTAACAAGAAAGGACTAGAAATAAACTGCAAGAAAACCGAATGCATGGTCATCAGCAAAAAGAACAGCCCAATATGCTAAATACAGGTCAGGAATACAAGAATCAAGCAGCTACAAAAATGTAAATACCTGGGAAGTGTTATCACAGAAAACGAAAAGTGCGACACAGAGATCCGAAGGCGAATTGGCATGGCGAAAGAAGCATTCCAGAAGTTGAGTAAAGTATTAAGAAACAGGACAATTTCACTAGAAAGAAAGAGGAGAGTACTAGATTGCTATGTAATGTCAGTTTTTCAATATGGCAGTGAATGTTGGACAATATTATCAAAGATGAAGGAAAAAATTCCTAGAAATGATGTAAACAAAAAGGAAATTAATACTGAGCATTGAGTTGGATGAGTCAAACGGTGATTACGAAGGTCTTTGGCTTGATCATTGGTTATTTTTGCCTCCAGTGATCTTCTCACAGAGACTCAGATTCAATACAGATGAATACATCAAGTGCCTTAAGAAGATAGTGCTTCTCTGGGTCAAGTGGTGGCTGCCGGGAGACCTTATGTCTGGCAATGGGAT
This sequence comes from Ascarosepion bandense, assembly GCA_037127315.1. Taxonomy (NCBI): domain Eukaryota; kingdom Metazoa; phylum Mollusca; class Cephalopoda; order Sepiida; family Sepiidae; genus Ascarosepion; species Ascarosepion bandense. Next base: position 16,866,429 of record JBBBDQ010029769.1, on the reverse strand, counting down.
TCTGCAACTAAATCCCCACTTATATCTGCCAAGCTAATCCCCTAGACTTAAAGTCCCTTGATTACAGAACTCCTTGTAATACCAAAGATGATGTGAAGTCCAGGATTATGACAGCATTCACTAACTTAAAGGAGACTGTCTAGAAAAGGTGCACGAAATTCCGTGGTTGAAAGCAATGACGATTTTATTTAATAAATTTACTCTTTAATATTTCAAGATATTTTTGTGCAGTTTTGGCATATCAGTCAGTTAAGGGCCATACGGGATACACGCTTGGGCAATCATGTCTCGAAAGAGACACGACTGACTGGGCAGAAGATTATCCCGCAGTAGGTTGCCATTGCTTTCTGCGGTAGACTGGTTGCCGACCAAGGCTATAGAACCCAATCTGTCCTGTTATTTGACTCATAGCTAGAAAGGGAAGAAATGTATTATATTATTATGTAGTAATAAGTGGGGGATCAGTTTATTACTTCATAACAATATAAAACAGATCCCCCACTTTATACCCAGTAGAAGCCTTAATCATATGTTCAACTATTATATTCAGTCAGTCAGTTAAGTGCCATACGTGATACACGCTTGGGCGATCATGTCTTGAAAGTGACATGACTGACTGGGCAGAAGATTATCCCGCAGTAGGTTGCCATTGCTTTCTGCGTTAGACTGGTTGCCGACCAAGGCTATAGAATCCAATCTGTCCTGTTATTTAACTCATAACTAGAGGGAAGAGATGGATTAATACCTTTCCCAAGGGTATTTATACGTAAGTGAATGCAATGAATTCAGCTGGAATTCGAACGCGGCTCCCCGACTTCTCGTTCCGAGCCGATATCCAATGCACCACAACGCACATTGGCATATATATTTTTTAAAATGAGATGTTGGCGTTATTTTCAATTTTGCGTAATTTTGACGACACTGTATCCATCGCACCTCGTATGCATGCACACACACACACACACACACACACACACATATATATATATATATATATATATATATATATATATTCTTAATTTGTAAACTAGTTATTAAGTGACCTAGGTTTCTACCGTTCTTAAAAAACAGTAAAATCTGTTGTTGCAAATCGCTTGAAGATACCACATGGTAGACACCTAGGTCGCGTAATAACTCGTTTGCAAATGAAAAATATTCAAAGGTTCTACAACATAGCTGTATTAAACCCTTTTTAATACAAATTTGTACTGGTCTATTTTTATTATGTTCAAAAACTAAGTAATTAATCAATATATATATATATTGTAATGGTTGTTACAACGGTTTATAAATTCATAGTCTCACTTCACAAAAACTTTCGCGTTTTGAAGCTGCTACGTGCGCTTCTCATCGGGTGATAAGTTGAATTGAAATTTAAATGGTGAAAACGGTTTATTTCTAGTGATATGAAAATTTTTGTGTCGTGATACGATGAATTTATAAACCATTGTAACAACCATTACAATATAATGCTCTACGTTTGTATCGAGCACTCTTTATAAAAGTAAATGCATGAACAATAGGTAAATAAAACCTACATGTTCTATAACTTTGTTACAATATATATATATATATATATATATATATATATATATATATATATATATATATATGTGTGTAAATTGATTCCTTAGTTCTATTTACGTCTTTATGGGTTATTTAAAATCCAAAAATAATATGAGGTCGTAAGAATTTGTTTTTTCACATATTAATGGTTTGGTGATTGAAGTGTTACCCATCGCTGTTGTGACATGTGGCGGTTTCATACCTTTTCCTAAGAGTATTTTTTGTATGAATATATCAAACCCAACGAAAATTGGAAGCCACCATTTGAATAACTAGTCCGAATCACAATCCTTTAGACAACCCGTACCTTGAAGCTTACAGCATCTGGTATTCCGAAGCGGCCACCATTTTACGGATCGACCAGGCTCGACGTTGCTTAACTCCCGTGATCGTACGGGAATCGACGCTTCAACATGATATGGCCGTAAGATACATTAACCATATCACACATGTCGGTCGGGGTGCGCGATTGTGTATGTGTATGAATATATAGAGAGAGAGTTCAAAAGATTAACATGGGTGTTCTCGCACCCACACATACGCGCTGATAGTTTGTAGACATCAATTGATATATTTCTATTGATCTTTTAGGCCCATTGCTACCCTCTCGTTTCTATTGCTGCTGCTACTACTCCAACCATTTCTGAGATCAATGAATCTTTTTTTCCCGCCTCTGTTGCTGCTGCTGTTTCAGTTTTGGGGAAAACCTCGGCGAATTCTGTAGTTTTCCACTCAGCAATGCTCCCTACGTGCATGTGCGCAGGCGCCCGCCCCCGCAGTCGCACGCATGCGCACCTAGATGCAAGCTCGTGTAACTGCGATCTCCCTATCCCCTTTTTTTTCTATCCCCGTTTTATTTGAGGCTCGCATGCTCCTTCAGTTCCCTACTACACGAACACACGAACAAACCCAGGCAGGCGTGGACATTTGCAAAACACGGCGGAGCCAATATGCGCATGTGTAGTCGCACAGACACGCGTAATGGAGTCTGCGCATTCGCGTCGACATCACACACAATGATTGAAGTCCTGAATTATATACGCACGCGCTATAAGAAAAATACAGAAATTGTAACGTTGCCATGACTACAAGATGAGATGGTAGAAGCAACAAGAAAAATTATTATTAATGCTATACGTATATATTATTTTCAAGGATGATGTAGATATACGAGTAATTAGTAGTAGAATTATCGCAAGTATATTAATAAAAGAAATGTCTACAAACGTATTATTTGCTATATAAAACGCTAAAACTCATAAAAATAATACGAATCATATAAGCTTATTTCCTCGTTGACAAGTTTAGCAAATAGTTAACTTTAAAATGTCACTGCAAAATCTATGGTTATTGGTCGGAAAAATAAATTTTATGTATAGGCATTTCATTCTAATACTCATTACTGCGTCATTTGTGAGTACAGTCAGAAATACGTTGAGAGGAAATAGTAGTAAATCATCAGCTATTGTATATATAAATTTGACATTAGGAATATGACCAGGTTTCGAACATTGTATCTTTGTGCATACAGTAAGCTTACTATCGGCATAAAATAAATTCTTTCAAGCTATATCTAAATAGTAAACGTTTGCAAACAAAAACGTGTGGACGCTATTGCATTTTTATCTCATTTTCTATTATATATATAAAGCTGACATCGAAGTCAACACCCTGAGGTGACAGTCTGTTTCATCAGGCTTGATGATTGAGTTTAGCGTGAAACATAGTGTCACCTGGGGATGTTGACTTCATTTTCCACTTATATATTTTATATCTACAAACCGTCTGTCCATGATATTAAACACTTTAACGCATAAATGCAAAAATTAAAACTATATATATATATATATATATATATATATATATATATATATATAAACTTCATTCTAAACACTCTAAGCAAGACGATAATGTCACTAAGATGGAATGGAAGGAAGTACTGAGAATGAAAAAGTTTAGAAGCTACCGGAAACCCAATCATAAGCCTGTACCAAGGAATAAACCTCCACACTTATTCAAAGGAAGGTCTAGGAATGTAAATAACACGAAGGACCCACTAATTTACTCCAATTATTTAAGCATATATATATATATTAAAATTTCAATATATATATATATATATATATATATATATATATATATATATATTTTAATACTTAGTTTTTGGTCCTAAAAGGGTTAGACCAGTACACATTTGTATTAAAAATTTTCTATACAATTATATTATAGAACTTTTTAATATTTTTCATTTTTAAACGAGTTATTTCGTTACCTTGGTTTCCACCATGAGTGGTGTCTTCAGGCGATTTTTAATTTAAATATCGCCTGAAGAAACCACTCATGGTGGAAACCAAGGTAACGAAATAACTCGTTTAAAAATGAGATGTATATATATATATTAAAATTTCAATAAAAATGTCTTAAATGTCTATGCATAAAACATGTTTTAACAACCTTTTGCTTTTAGAATATGTGGAAATATAACGGAATAAGATAAGAATAATTTAAGATGTTTGTTTTGACCTTTAGAAAATGCGTTAATTGACAGATTTTTTTATTTCCTCTCTCCGATACTTCATGTGGTTACCATTTGCCAGGTGCAAAAGCAACTGTTCACACGAACCATAAAAAAAATATCACGAGAGACATTTAATGAGTGCTTAAAGAAAATTGAACCGCCATCACCACCACCACATACCTTGTGATACCAACGCCGATTTTTAACTACTTTTTTCACCTCCCTTCTCACAACTAACTTTATACAGATTTTCTTTAAATTAATTAAACACATTCCACTAGTTTTAGATTTTCATCTGAATTTTTTTTATTAAATAATTAACCCAGTAACAATAGATTGAAAAATCAGCATGCTTTTAAGGCGTCTACAGATATTGGTGCAGTGGTGCACTGTGGTGTAGTAGATATCGGCTTGGGACGAGAAATTGGAAAGGCGGGTTCCAATTCCAGTTGAATTCGTTGCACAGGCACTAATACCCTTGGAAAAAGTATTACTCTGTGGGTTAAACATCTGATCAGATTCGGTACTATAGCCTTGGTTGGCAACCAGTCTTCCGCAGAAAATAATGTGAACGTACTGCGGGAAAATATTTTGCCCGGTCATTCATGTCCCTTTAGGAACTTGATCGCCCATGCGTGAATCACGTATGGCAGTCAACTGACTGATTTATTCTAATTTTTTTTTAGATTAACACGCAGTAAATTATATAACTTCATTAACATTAGAAATTTAATGAACGCATATTATCTAAACATGATAACCTTGTAATCTATACGTTAAATTGGTGTGCAGGTGGTACAATATTTTGCAGCACGGAATGAGAAATCGGACAGCCGATTTCGATTCCAGTCAGGTTCCTTAAATTGTGTTTGGCGCAAATACGAGGGTCATTTAATAAATAAGGTGAAGTTTTCGGCGATTAACAAAGATGCCAGACCAAGAAGCATGCTCCAGGATTGAACAGAAGTCAGTTATCAAGTTTTTGGTTGCTAAAGGGTGAAAGCCTGTTGAAATTCAAATGAGAATACCAACTCTGTATGGTGCCCCATGTTTCAGCCAAAAAATGTCTGCAAGTGGGCTAAATTGTTTAAAGAAGGACGGAGCAGTGTTGAGGATGAAGACAGGCCTGTGAGGCCTACAGAAGTGAGGTCTCCTGAGGTGATCGAATCAGTCAATGACCTCATTCAGTCTGACAGAAGAGTGACAGTGGATGACATTGCAAGGACTTTCTGTTGGGACAACACATAAAATTGTTCATGATGACCTTGCCTGCTAGAAGGTGGGTGCAAGGCCTCACACAGCAGCTCAAACGGTGCAGACGATCAACGAGCTAAGCTGGGAACTGATCTCTCATCCCCCTTACAGCCCAGACCTCGCCCCTTCAGACTTTCACCTGTTTGGTCCCTTGAAAGCGTTCACGAGAGACACGAAGATTGAAAGTGACGATGAAGTCAAAAGTGCTATGTGCGATTGGCTGAGACATCAGTCCAAAGATTTTTACACTGAGGGAATACGGAAGCTTGTGCACAGATGAGAAAAATGTGTGACACTGCTGGGAGACTACGTTGAAAAATAAAAGAAAAGCAAGCTTCTATCTGTATTAGAAGTCCTTATACCGAACAATTCACATAATTTATTGAATGACCCTCGTGATATTCAGAATAATATGAATCAACCACCTTCTCTGTGCATTAGATAGTAGAACTTGTACCTAGAAAAATCATTGTTACTATTAAAAATTGTAAATGCAATATTTACGCGCAAAAAAAAGAAAAGAAGAATCTTAAAAATCTAAAATATATTTTCCGGATATCAGTCAGTTAAGTGCCATACGTGATACACGTTTTGGGTGATTATGTCTCGAAAGAGACAAGACTAATTAGGCAGAAGATTATCCCGCAGTGGGTTGCCATTGCTTTCTGTGATTGACTGGTTGCCAACAATCTGTCCTATTTTTTAACCCATACTGGAGGGAAGAGACGGATTGATACCTTTCCCAAGGGGATTTTGTGCGTAAGTGAATGCAAGGAGTTCAACTGGAATTCGAACTCGGCACCCCGATTTGTTGTTCCTAGTCACCACAACGTACATAACGGTCATGTCACGTTGAATACACCGGTTCCCGCTCGATCACCGAAGTTAAGCAACGTTGAGCCTGGTCAGTACTTGCGTGGGTGACCACTTGGGAATACCAGGTGCTGTTAGCGCTCACGGATGTGCGTTGTGGTGCGGTGGATGTCGGCTTGGAGGGGGAAATCGGTGAGCCGAGTTCCAATTTCAGTCGAGCACACTGCACTCACTTGCGCACTAGTACCCTTGGGAAAGGTATTAATCCGTCCGTTCCCTCCAGTTATGGGTTAAATAACAGGGTAGGACTTGGGACCCTGCCCTTAAACAAATCCCAATGAGACTTGCTCCGTCAGGGAGGAAGCCCGCTCAACCCGACTAGGGTGAATGCGGCATACATACATACATACATACATACATTCGGATTAAAATGAAAAACCTTGATAAAAACATGCAAACAATTTCGATTCAATTAAGCAACAAATGTTCAAGATGACTTAATAGTAGACAAAAATATCAAAATGATGCAGAGATAGAGACACTGGGAGTGATATAAAGCCTCCGTCTTCTTGTTCTTTGTGCCATGTCCCTTCAGGACGTAATTGATCATGGCCTCCCACACCTTCCTATCCTTTGCAGCATTTACTAACCCTTCTTCTTTTTTAATCATTTCACCCCAAGCAAGGCATTAACGCCACTGATGTACACTGGGTTACATTAGAGAGTTGAAGTATTAGGCAGGAGGAGAGTGAAGAGAAAGACGAACCAGATACATGGGGAGAAGCAGAAAGAGCAAGAAAAGGATGTGAACACAGGGGTGAAAACAGTTGCGAAGGTAGAGAGAAAGGAAAAGAACAATATACACGGGGTGATGTAGAAAGGACTGGAGTGAGGTGGATAAGAGATGGGAATTGACTTTGCACTTAAATTCCTGGAGGTTATAGCCGTCACGAAAGCAAGAATATGGAAGAGAGTTCCAAAGGAGGGAATTGCGAGAAAAGAAGTTGATGGAGTAGAATTGTCGCCTGCATTTGGTTGATCTAAATGTAAAAGGGTGAAACCTTGTTGCCAATTTGGTTGCCCGAGGAAATTCTTGTGGAGGGGGCACCAGTGACCCAAGTTCGTCAGAGCAGAAGCCATAAAAATATTTATAGAAGAGACAGAGGGAAGCCACATCCCGACGATGAGAAAGTGGCTGGAACCGAGGTTCTGTTATTCCGCTCAATCCCCAGCTTCACAATCTATCAGCTTAAGTCCATCAAGTACGTCACGCGTTGCTTTTCCCCGTCTCTTCTTCTCTCTATCCTTCCTGTAAACAACAGATTCTCCAAGACCTCCTTCCTCACTACATGTTCCAGAAATTTCAGCTGTTTTTTTTTGCTTTTTTTTTTTCGTGACCTTTCTCTCCAAAATCTTGTTGTTGCTCACATGTTCGGCCCATGGTATAAAGCCTTCTTCTTCACGACGTAGGCGATCATGGACTTCCACTTGGCTCTGTCTCTTGTCGCTCTTAATAATTTTTCTCTTGGTATCTCTTCCAAGACCCGCCTCGTCAACCATTTGCTCAGAACTAACAAGTACGTTTCACGCTGCTTTTCCTTGTCACTTCTTCCATTTATCCAACCTGTAAGTATCAAGTTCTCCAGGCCCTCCTTCCTCATTACGTATTACAGGAATCTCATTTGTCTCTTCCTGATATTTATTATCAGTTTTCTTCTCGTTTGCATCCTTTCCAACAACTTATTGTTGCACACGTGCTCTGTCCATGGAATCCTCAGCATCCTTCTGTAAAACCACATTTCTGCTGCTTCAAGCCTCTCCTTCATCTTTGATGAGATCGTCCAGCATTCACTTCCATAGAGAAGGACCAATATCCCGTAGCAATCTATCACTCTTTTCTTTGTATCTTTTAGTACTCTGGTTAGCTTCTGAAATGCGCCTTTGGCCATGCAAAGCCTACCAATTCATAAAATGACTATTTACTGAGATGAGCATATATTTCGACACACACTGTAATAATATTTACATTTCTTTAAGCAGTGCTCTCTATTTTTCTGTTTTATAGTTTTAAGTATTTTGTTTGTTTGTTTTTTGTCTATAAAAAATTAGGAAGCGATTCCTCCCCTCTTTCTTGACCCCACCTTTTTTTTTTTTTTTGTCAATTGATAGCGGCCAGGTAACAATGAACCAGTAACAACAGATATTATACTGTTTTGTAATAGGATAATTTTAGTAAACATTTCGCGTGAAGTGTAGCAAAATCCTTCAAGTCAATCCCTGGTCAGATGACGAAATAAGAAAATTTCCTTGTTAACAAACACTAGCTTTTTTTTAAAAAAAATTTGACACATTTATATAGTTCTAGATTGTGATGATGCTAACTGGTTAAATTGCTATTTTTACAACAGTTTATTGGTAGAAAGGCATTCTCAGTATAAAGTGCTCGATATCGAAATAAAATAATAATTAAATAATAATAAATAACAATAAGTAATAATTAAATAATAATTGCGGAGGAGTTGGCTTAACTGAGCAACGTTATGCTGACTCGAAAGTTTTGTGAAGGCGTTATTGTGATGTCTTCACATGAATTTTTTTCTGCTTAATATATATATATATATATATATATATATATATATATATATTGTAATTTTGTTATTACAATAGTTTACAAAAAAATTATATCGCAACACAAACATTTTCATGATTCAGAATAACAGTGGTCTTCAGGTAAAATAAATATAAATATATTAATCTCTACTCTGTATCGAGCACTTTTATAACAGTACATTCTTGAACAGTGTGCTTTAATCTACGTGTTTTTCACTTTCTCATATATATATATATATATATATATATATATATATATATACATACTAGCAGTATAGCCTGGCGTTGCTCCGGTGTAATGAAAGCTTTAAAACTAATCCATGGTCCTGGAGCTCAGACACTTTGGATGTTGTCACGAAAGACTAAAAGGCAATAGTTGTTTCTAGTTAAAGCGAAACCGTAGACTGAAAGAAAGAAAAATGAATGGATGTAAGTCAAATTTTGATTTCCTGGTATCGATATCAAATAAGTTGTTTTCGTCGAAAACTGAATTTTGAAGGCTAAATAAGTCCTCTGAGTAAATGGTATCATGGCTGAGACTAAGAACTACAATTATACCTACTTAGAGCCAAACCCGACGCAAAAACTAAAATAAAAGTGCTGAAAATATACAGATATACAGGCAGATAAACAGACACACACACAAATATCTTGCCTTATATATATATATATATATATATATATATATATATATATATATATTATCGATTTTCTGCCCTATTGTAAGAACTGCAACCTTGAAACTTCTGAATATCGTTTCTTATGTCTTTGTCTATGAATGGTTCAAATCTGATTAAAATCGTGGGTACCTCGACACAAAACCTAGCTAAGAACACTCGCAGATGCTTATAGTACAACTGTGTAAATTTTCAAGAAAATCGTTTTCAGCCGTTTCGGAGTCTATAGGTAATGTACACACATACACACAGACACACACACATACACACACAGAGACAAAGTTCCATTTATAAATAAGTTTATATATATATATATATATATATATATATTGTACATTTGTAGCAATACCTTATACATGTTTCGTCGAAAAAGGACGGACAAGGTGGTTAAGATTGTACGTAAATTTTCATGCGATCTTACATTTATTCTTTTCAGTAAATATATTATACAAAAACTGTCCAAATGCTTTATTTATCGAAATGCTTTTTTTAATTTCTTTCCGAAATAATCTTCAAGGCAACAAAAAATAACCGCAAAACAGTTTTGCTAAAAATTACTGAATGATATCTTTCAATTATAATACGCGAAAGATTATCCATGAGTATGAAGGGATTTTATTAAAAATAAGCAGATACAAGGTTTGCTATTAAATAATCTAACATGTCTAAAAGAAGATTTGCTACCTAAATGCACACACAACATATATATATATGTGTGTGTGTGATAATATGTAAATTTATTATATGTTAAATAGCTTTTTTTATATAGCACCGATAACTTTATCATTAAAACAATCACTATCTATCTATCTATCTATCTATCTATCTATCTGTCTATCTATCTATCTATCTATCTACACACACACACACACACACACACACACACACACACACACACACACACATATATATATATAAGCACAAAGAATGTATTACTTCAACTGTGCAAGTTCATACCCACTTCAAATTTACGTGAGGATAAATTCTTTGTGCTTACCTCCGCTCTATTCCACCCTGATATCGAGCACTTTACGTTAAAAGACCTACTTGCCAATTAATATCAGTGACCCACTAAAAAACACAAACCTAGGCATTAAACATTATTACAACTAAACATTACCCACATACACACACACACACATACCCACACACACGTATATATATATATATATATATATATATGAAAAAAAGGATTAATTCAAAATGTTGAATGGCCATTTCGATATGAAGATCCCCACGGGGGATAACACATCACCTCAGCAACAGAAAAATCCTTTCCGAAACTTTTTCTCCAGAAAAAACAGTCTAATTAGAGATTAGACTGTTTTTTCTCCAGTTTCTGAAAGGATTTTTCTGTTGCTGAGGTGATGTGTTATCCCCCGTGGGGATCTTCATATCGAAATGGCCATTCAACATCTTTGAATTAATCCTTTTTTAATATATATTCGCTCTGTAATATTTTATTACATGGAGCTCTCTTCCTGTATCATTTTTTAATATTAAAATATAATTTTTAATATTAATTAGGATCGGGTTTTTTGAATTTACCTTCCTGCTTTTTTCCCTTGGATTGAAGTATCTGAATTAAAATATATATATATATATATATATATATATATATATAATAATAATAATAATAACTGGCCCCGAATACCAGCGCCTATAGCTACTGTTAATTAGAAATTGAGAAGCAGACCCAGACTCACCCTGTGTATTTTATTAGGATGTAGAATCGGAAAAAAAGGGACAAGTGAGATAAAATGTAAAACAAGACTGGATGCCAACCAAGGCTATAGGACCCAGTTTGTCCTGCTGTTTAATCCATAGCTGAGAAGTAAATGTATACTAATATTTAGTAGTTAATGGGGGAATAGATCAGTTTATTACTTCATCACAATAGAAATTCGATCTCCCACCTTAGCACAGCGTTAGCTTTACGTTTTTAACTATTATATATTTAGCAAGTTAGTTAAGTGCCATATGTGATACACTCTTGGGAGATCATGTCTCGAAAAAGACATGAATGATTGGGCAGAAGATTTTTCCGCAGTAGGTTTCCGTTACTTTCTTCAGTCAGGATATGGATCCCAATCTGACATGCTGTTTAACCCATAACTGGAGGGAGAAGCGACGGATTTTTATACTTTTCCCAAGGATTTTTGCACGGAAGTGAATGCAAGGAATTCAGGTGTAATACTATGTATCGAATTATAAACATTAACATATTGACGCATCATGGACACGACATACTTCTCTGTCTCTTTCTCTCTCTCTCTCTCTCTCTTGCGTATCAGTCAGTTAAGTGCGATACGTGATACATGCTTGGACGATCATGTCTTGAAAGGGACATGACTAACTGGGTAGAAGATTATCCCGCAGTAGTTTGCCATTGCTTTCTGCGGTAGACTTGTTACCAACCAAGGCTATAGAACCCAATCTATCCTGCCATTTAACTCATAGCTGGAGGGAGAAGAAATAGATTATATTACATTATTATATTAAGTATAATTAGTGGTGGATCAGTTTATTACTTCATAACATCAGAAAACCGATCCCCCACTTTATGCCCAGTAGAAGTTTTAATTGTTTTCAAATATTATATTCAGTCAGTCAGTTAAGTGCCATACGTGATACACGCTTTGGGCCATCATGTCTCGAAAGAGACATGACTGACTGGGCAGAAGATTATCCCACAGTAGGTTGCCATTGCTTTCTGCGGTAGACTGGTTGCCAGTCAATGCTACAGAACCCAATCTGTCCTATTATTTAACTCATAACTGGCAGGAAGTGACGGATTAATACCTTTACCCAAGGATATTTATGCGTAAGTGAATGCAATGAATCAAACTGGAATTCGAACTCGGTTCCCGGAATTGTCGTTCCGAGTCGATATCCACTGCACCACAACGCACATACATGCGTACACAATATTTCATGATATGGGCGAACATATTCCTCTACAGTCTCCTTATTTAGGTTTTGGTTAGACTTGCAATTTTAAGAAATCTATCAAACATTATTTAGCTGTTCCACCCTCCATTTTGTTAAACTTGGTAATTCTTCTGATCATTTTTCGTGTGGATCTCTGGGTGGTTTACCCTACTTCTTTTCTCCTCAGAGATGTGCAGAGAAATCAGTTGTTCAGCTGACAATTGCTTCTCGGAATTTAACCCACCTCTTCTCATGGACTAAATTCCGGCAGACGAGACAATTTCATCGCTGAAATAAAAAAAAAAAAATAATGATTGAGCCATCATACATACATACATACATACATACATATCTATCTATCTATCTATCTATCTATCTATCTATCTATCTATCTATCTATCAGTTTGTTCACATCTATCTATCTATCTATCTATCTATCTATCTATCTATCTATCTATCCATCTCAGTCTATTCATATCTATCTATCTATCTATCTATCTATCTATCTATCTATCTATCTATCAGTTTGTTCACATCTATCTATCTATCTATCTATCTATCTATCTCCGTCTATTCATATCTATCTATCTATCTATCTATCTATCTATCTATCTATCTATCTATCTGTCTCTCTATCTATCTATCTATCTATCAGTTTGTTCACATACATCTATCTATCTATCTATCTATCTATCTATCTATCTATCTCAGTCTATTCCTATCTATCTATCTATCTATCTATCTATTTCAGTCTGTTCATATCTATCTATCTATCTATCTATCTGTCTATCTATCTGTCTATCTATCTATCTATCTATCAGTTTGTTCACATCTATCTATCTATCTATCTATCTATCTATCTATCTATCTATCTATCTATACGAGTCTCTGTGTGTATGCACATCTGTGTGTGCATGTGTGTGCGTGCATGTGTGTATGTGTATTTTTCAATCTTCAGTTGACGGAAATTTATAAGTGGAATCAATCAGTGCGGACCCATCTCACTACAGCAGTTGTTTTCTCCTAACCAAACACGCTAACCTACTTCCTAGTGTAAAATTTTCATATTGAAATCTGCTGTTATGTCCTACTAACCAAAGTTGGAGGTCTAGATATTTTTTCCCGCTTTTAAATTAAAACAATATTTCTGCATTTTAGAGATGAGAAAACCAATCAACAAAAAATCTCCTACAGTCACTAATGCACACGTGAACTAATTTTCAAAGTATATGCCTTGTCATCATGTTTCATTCGTGTACACTTATAAAAATACAGGAAAATAAAATTAATTGAATTGAGCCAGGTTCATGTATTATGTAAGGCAACCGGCATTGGTCCAATGGTAAAAAGTCAAGAAATGAAAATCGGTAGGTGTATATCAAATTCCATCAGAGATTCTGGTAAATAAACACTAATGCCCCTGAGAAATGTGTGATTTGCCTACCTTTGCCAATAGGTTCAATCAGATTCATCCATGTAATGGTATAATGTTACACAGTACAAATCATCACTTGTTTTTGGAGAGGAGATGGGCATCGACATAATCATTATAATTCATCCATCCTACAAAAAATTAATAATTAAATGAAAATCTGAATGAGAATAGTGTTAATATAAATCTACGAGACTGTTATATAATTCCTTTCTTTACTTACCAGATTCGCGAGAAGACATACATACATGCATATATATATATATATATATATATATATATATATATATATATATAAATTAAAAAAGGATTAATTCAATGATGTTGAATGACCATTTCGATGTGAAAATCCCCACGGGGGATAACACATCACCTCAGCAACCGAAAAATCCTTTCAGAAACTGGATAAAAATCAGTCTAATTTTCCTTTTTAAATAGATATACATACATACATATATATATATATATATATATATATATATATATATATATATATATATATATATATATATATATCCTAGGTAAAAAGCAATCGGTGTCTAACCGTACTGATGAGCTGTGATACAGCGAAACAGATCTGTCTGCGGATGCCAATATATATATATATATATATATTATAGCGCATCTGGTAAGGAAAAACATTATATAAATGTCTCGTAAAATATATATTTATGTATATTTGGGTAGCAACCATTCTATAAAACGGCCTTCGTTAAACACACACACACACACACACACACACACACACACACACACACACACATATATATATATAATTATGTTTTACTAGGCAAAATTTATACTAATAATACGCACACACATATATATTTCTATATATGTGTGTGTGGCTTTTAAGGGTGAGTGTGTGTTTGCTCGCACGCGTTTGTGCGTGTGTTCACATGTGTGTATATGTGTGTGCCTAAATAGATAGTGTCGAGTACATGTGCATTGTATTGCACACCCGCTCTTTTTTTAAAAAATGCAACCCGAAGAACGACAGTGAAGCAAACATGCATTTAATGTATTTAAGTACGTCACTACTAGGCATGCGCAGACATGCAGATGCATGTGCGTGTGTGCAAGCACATGCAGTCACATGACAAACCCCCTCTCTCATTAGTGCTTCTATACTCAATTCCTCTCTCTCTCCCCACTCTCTCTCTCTCCCTCCTTCTTTCTCATCACCAACACATTATGCAACCTGCATATATAAAAGTTCGGTGTATTTATCTTCTTAACCACCTCCAAACTTTCGTCGAAAATTCGATTGAATATTTTTTATATCATTATTTTACTTCAAACAAGTCAAGTTACAGTGAGAGAAAAAAAAAAGGTAGAGGGGATGTCGAAGAAAAGATAAGAGATGAATGGGAACCAAGTTGATAGGAGATGTCAGTTGACTTTTAAAATTTAAACTTTTGGAGATGGTAGCTATCAGGAAAGCAAACAAAAGGAATATGGATCAAAAGAGAGAGTGCCTGGATTCCAAATTGTTATAAAAAATTCCCCCGAAATTCTGCGTCTAAATGAATGTTTCGGACGAGCTCATGTACGGTTCGCCTCTAAATGGAAAGTGGCTCTGACTGTCGCCAATCAGAAGCATTTGCAGGGTTTCGTACCGGGCCTAAACGTAATTTTCCAGTGTCTGAAAGCGCTTATCGAGGGTGGGCTGGAGGCTGATCATCTCTGGTCGGGTCAGGTCGGGTCGGGTCGGCGCGGTGAGGGGGGTATGATGTTGAAAGACCCGAAACCCCCTAGTGATTCTCGCGATGACATCACTGACGACACCCCCTAGCGCCCCACCCCATTAAGGTGCGTATGTAATGTGATCGATCCCAACTTAACAGATCGAAAACAGTCACTTTCTCACCGGTGCAATGTGGCTTCCCTGTGTCTCTTCTACAAATACTATCACAGCTTTGACTCCGATGAACTTAGCTCTCTGGCGCACCCTATGTATGAATTTACTCGATCTACAAGATTAGCATCTAGGTGCCACCTTTTTACTGTGAAGCCAATAAATTGTAAACGCAACTTCTACTTCAACGGATACTTTTCTCGCACTTCCCGCCTGTGAAATTCCCTTCCATTTACTTGCTTCCCCGACAGCTACAATCTCCAGGAATTTAAATGTAAAATAAATAGTGATCGCCTATCTCACTAACCTGCATCCTCTCTCTCTCTCTCTCTCTCTCACTCTCTCTCTCTCTCATGCTTTTTTTTCCGTCCACTCCACTCTCATCAGTATTCTCATCCTTCTCTTACTCACTTCCTGACACCCAATGTAACCTGTCACTCTTTCTCATAATTTTTCTCCTATGTAACCCCTGTGCACCAATGCCAGTAGTCTGCCTTGCTTTGGGTGATATGATTATAAAAAATACATATATTATATACCTACAGAAAGGCAATATGATTAAAGCCAAAAGCGAAACATTTATTTATCAAAGCATTTCGTCTTCTGATACGATATTTCTAATTCTGTTTATAAATCTTCTTCTTCTATATGCCTTGTCCTTTCAGGACGTAGGCGATCATGACTTCCATGTCTTCCTATCCCGTTTGACTCTTAACACGCTTTCTCCTGTAACACCACGACACCACCGTTCTGTCATCCACCTGCTCATGGCCTTCAAATATGTTATCCGTTGCCTTCCCCTGGCTCTTTTTCCATCTATCTGGCCTGTTAGTATCAGGTTCTCCAAGCCCTCCTTCCTCAGTGCATGTCCCAGGAACTTTAGCTATTTCTTCCTGATGATCAGTATGAATTTCCTTTTCGTTTCCATCCTTTCTAAAACCTCATCATTGCTCACATTCTCGATCCATGATATTCGCAGCATCCTTCTGTAGAACCACATTTCAGCTGCTTCTAGTTTTTCTTTCATCTTTGATGATATTGTCCAGCATTCGCTGCCATATTGAAGAACTGACATCACATAGCAATCCAGTACTCTCTCCTTTGTTTCTAGTGAAAATTTCCTGTCTCTTAATACTTTACTCAGCTTCTGGAACGCATCCTTTGCCATGCAAATTTGCTTTCTGTCTTTTGTTAGAACATTTTCCAATTATTTAAATTTTTGTACCTGTTTGATTTTAGTATCTCCCAACTGTATTTAGCATATTGGGCTGCCGTTTTTGCTGATGACCATGCATTTGATTATCTTGCAGTTTTTTTGTTTTTTTTTTGTAGTCCTTTTTTGTCACTCTCTTCAGCTACCTTTTGTAGGAGGTCTTGTAGTTTCCTTTCCGTGTCTACTATCAGCACTATAATCTGCGTAACTTATGTTCTTCAAATTGTGGACCCCGTTGACAAACCCTACCATAACATCTAGGGTCCTCAAAATAGTCTCACTGTAGAAGACTTTTTGCAAAAAAAATCCTTACATTTACCCTAATAAATACATCAGGGGACGAAATGTGTTGGTAGAGAAAAATTTTTTTTTTCCTTTGGAAAGCTGTTGCATAGTGTCAAATATTTAATTACCAACATTTCTGCGTAAATGTTTTTGAACTGGATAAGCAGGAAAGGAAGGATGAGGTAGCGCCAACCCGAATGTTTTGGTTTATTTTGTTTTACGGTATATCAATTCCAATGGGTTATTTATTGCCGTCATTTCACGGTAGGTTCGTATGAATAGAATATTTATTCTTTGTAAGGATCCAGTCTGGGGGAAATCAGGTTTTATTGACGTATTTTTGTAAAGATTGTTTTTTTCGAGAGTCAAATATATTGCAGGTGTTTTTTAAAAATGTATCGCTGATGATATTTTTTATTTCCAAAAATGCATCGTATTTTTACGATAAAACTCTATTTTTAAATTTTCATAGTGCTATGACCGCGGTTAGTTTATTTATTTATTTATTTTGTGGAGGAGATAACTATTTACTCATAGCAGCGACCCTAACAGGTGCTACTGCCCCACCATTTTTGGTCTGAAGTGACTCTTGTAAAGACAGATAGTGGCTATAGTAGCCAGATATTTTCTGGATCTGTAAAAGGAGCTGATAATTTTAATTGTTTGTATATCAGTTATAAGTGGCAGAAGTGATGCACCCTTGGGCGATCCTGTCTCCAAAGGGACATAACAGACTAGACAGATTTTCCTGTATTACTTTCTGCTGTTGCCTGGTTGCCAGCCAAGTCTATAGGACCCAATCGATCCTGCTATTTAACCAATATCTGGAGGAAGAGACGAGAGATTAATACCTTTCCCAAAGGTATTTGTGCGTAAGTGAATGCAACGAATTCAGTTGGAATTCGAACTCAGCTCGTCCGATTTCTTGTTCGGAGTTGATATTCAATGCACCAAAACGCACATCCGTATATTTGACTGTATATACGACTTTCATCTCAGAACTGGATTAAACGAGTTTCAATTGGCATTCAAATTAAGAGGCCTATATGAGAGAGCATTCAATCTTCATGACTAGAGAGAATCCGGCGTCAAATAGTTTAATTTTTGAGATTTTCCTTAAAAATCAGTATTCAAATATTAACTTTAGATTACGAATCACTGGTCCCTAAACAAATTGATATATACAGGGTGCCCATAAAGTCGGTGTGCACTTTAAAAAATTATAACTTGTTTTTGTAATAGAAATGACCTGTAAAAAGTGTTATAAAGTTTAATGTACCTAGTTTTAAGTATAGTTATTGAATAATTCTTTACCACAAAATTTGCAACACTTTTTAGATAAGTAAAAATATTATTAAATCGTATTACCCTTTGTATTGCTAATGATGGAGGACATATGGAAACTTAAATAAAATTTCAATAAAACCTTAAAAAATATAGATTTACTTTTTTATAATTCATTTTACAAACTATTTCTATCGCAAATACAAATAAAGTTATAAATTTTTTAAAGTGCACACGAAATCTATGGACAACCTTATATTTAACTGCTCTGCGTGACGGGGTTATCTTTGTTCTGTAAAGATCATGTGTTTTTTGGGTTTTCTGTCGGGTGGGGGGTCCTCTCTCGTTTTCACAAGCATAATCTCTCTCCTTCTTATGTTCACAATCTGTCTCTTTATCTATTAATAAATCTCGTTTAATAATGACGTATCTCTCACTTTCTCACATTCTTAATTTTTTCTTTTGAGGTTTACAGTGAAAGTAAAGACAGGGTATAGGGTGTATCAAAGTAAGGATAGATGATGAACGAATTTTAAGAAAAAAGATGATGATGATGATGATTGACGTTGCATTTAAATTAGATTGTAGCTATCAGGGAAGCAAGTAAACAGAATGGAGTTTCATAGGTGGGAAGTGCGAGAAATGAAATTGTTCGAGTAGAAGAGATGGTAACGTTTAATTATTTCAACGGTAAAAGAGTGGGACCTGTATGCCAATCTAGTAGCACGCTTAAATTCGTGTGGTCGGGGAACCAGGAAAAAAAAGGTCTTCAGAGCAATTGTCATGAAAATATTTGCGGAAAAAAAAAACAGAGAAAAATCACGTCTCGTCAGCGATATTCAAATTGGAATGGCTGGTTTTCTTGAAAATCAGACTTTAAAGTGCCAACATTTTAGCAGGCTCGAATGCGTACCCTTTTGCCACCGTAGAAAGGGTACTGTACTGGCAATCAGGTGCATGCCTTCGTGGAGAGTCGTGCTAATCCTTTGCTTCGGGTAACGAGTACAAAATTGTTTTACCGTTACTATTTTTGGAGCAGATCGTGTATTAAATACTGCTGCCATATCTGGTCGGGTGCTCAGGTACAGTCACTTTAATAGAATTAATAGAGATAGGTGTTCTGCGTGACTTAGTTACTTTGATTGTATGAATTTCATTTTAGAATTATAGCTTCGCAATATCGATCCGCGGAATTGTAATCGATTTGCTGCGTTTATGGGAACATCTTTTTTAGAGCCATAAATAGATACTGGGCGATGGTCTGTTTGTAACAAAAATTCACGTCCATGTAAGAACTTGTGAACATTTTTTATCGCAAACACTATGGCCAGAGCTTCTTTTGCAATCTGATTATATTTTCTTTTTTCGGTAGCTAAGACCTAGAAGCGTGTGCTATGGTCATCATTGTTCTATCGTTCAGGGTTAGAGTTATAGCTAAATCCGATGCAAGAAGGTAGGTTCCCTGTGCAGGGTCAGGAAGTTTTTCCCGTCTGAACAAAATCCTGTACATATACAAATCTACCATCCGCCCGGACATTGAATACTGCTGCATATCTGGTCAGGTGCTCCTGCTATCCACCTACGTGTCCTTGACAAAATCCAACGGAGGATCTGTAATGTTATCGATCCCGACTTAGCAGCTCAGATACAGTCACTTTCTCACCGGCATAATGCAGCTTTCCTGTGTCTCGTCTACAAATACTTTAACGGCTTCTGTTCCGATGAACTTAGCACACTGGTGTCCCCTATATATGAAATTACTTGAGCTACTAGATTAGCAACTAGATCCCACTCTTTATTTTGTGAAACCAATAAAATGTAAACGCAAATTCTACTCTGGCAGCTTCTTTTCTCGCACTTCCCGCCTGTGGAATCCCCTTTCGTTTACTTGCTTCTCCGACAGCTACATCTCCAAGAATTTAAATATAAATTCAATAGTCATCTCCTATCTCACTGACTTGCATCCTTTCTCTCTCTCTTGATCCTTTCTCCGTCCACTCCACTCTCATCAGTAATTTTCATCATACTCTTACCCACTTCCTGACACTCCCTATAACCTGTCCCTCTTTCTCATCACTTTCCTCCTATGTAACCCCCTGCGCAACAGTGGCAGTAAACTACCTTGCTTTGGGCGATATGATTATAAAAAAGTAAATGCTGTTACAGAAACGTGAACGAAATGCACCTCATAGAAATGACAAAGCATTTTTGACAAGATGATGGGACAGAACGCTGGGATAATTGGATTCATGCCTATCGCAAGCACACGACTAGTAAGTGACCGTCTAAAGCCTCAGTTATAATTCCAACTCAGACGTCTGATTCAGTTCACAGGCTACATCCCACAAAAATAGTAGGTTTGATGAATATATTTTTTAACCTCACAGAACGCATAAATTGGTAATGTGGATGTGCGTTGTAGTGTACTTACACGCAAATACCCTTGGTTTTATAACGTTTTTCTGAAGATAACCTTTGGTAACTCGCTATTAGCGAGTTATAATATTTCAGTATCTTTGCGTCAAATCAACGCCCTAAACGAATCCTTCGAATAATGCACAATATTGCCTTAATTCAATCGAGTAATTCACTCAGAAACAATCTCTTCAATGACGCACCACACCGGAAATGATGCAACAACACAGAATAGTGTCTACGCCTCCCCACTAGGGCAAATGTCTGAGGCGGATGTGACACAATGTCATTTAAAGTGAGAAATCCGAGCCCATAAGATAGATAGATAGATAGATAGATAGATAGATAGATAGATAGATAGATAGATATATATGAACAGATTGAGATAGATAGATAGATAGATAGATAGATAGATATGAACAGATTGAGATAGATAGATAGATAGATAGATAGATAGATAGATAGATAGATAGATAGATCTGAACAGACTGAGATAGATAGATAGATAGATAGATAGATAGATAGATAGATAGATAGATAGATAGATAGATAGATATGAGCAGACTGAGATAGATAGATAGATAGATAGATAGATAGATAGATAGATAGATAGATATGAACAGACTGAGATAGATAGATAGATAGATAGATAGATAGATAGATAGATAGATAGATAGATCTGAACAGACTGAGATAGATAGATAGATAGATAGATAGATAGATAGATAGATAGATAGATAGATATGAACAGACTGAGATAGATAGATAGATAGATTGATAGATAGATAGATAGATATGAGCAGACTGAGATAGATAGATAGATAGATAGATAGATAGATAGATAGATAGATAGATAGATAATGAAAAGACTGAGATAGATAGATAGATAGATAGATAGATAGATAGATAGATAGATAGATAGATAGATAGATATTAACTGGCCGAGATAGTTTTATAACGTTAGTTTTTCGTAACGTCATTCTGAATATACCTTTTGTTAACTCTCTATTAACAAGTTATCATATTTCGTTAACTTCGCGTAAAGTCAACCTTCAAAACGAATCCTTCGAATACTGCACAATAATTCCCTCGGAATAATTCTCTCGATTAATTCACTCAGAAACAATCTCTTCAATGACGCACAACACCGGAATGATGCACAAAACAGAACGATATTTATTTATCTTCTAACTGACGCGGAATGTGGCACAATGACATTTTATAGTGAGGAATCCGATCCCTAAGGCCAGGGCAGAAATTGCTTGTAGGCCATGCACATTGCAGGGTCAGGTGCCTAGTCTAATTTTCCCAGACGAGACTCTGCCCTTCGGCCGAGTCTTGTCTAGGTTCCTCTCCGTCCGGAGACAAAGAGTACGACGAAGTTAAAGTTCGTGTTGATGCACAACACACACACACACACACACAAAAAAAAAAAACATTTATTCTAAAAAGAAAGCAAAAAATGTGGCACACGGCCAAAAATGAAGATTGAAGATGGCTGGGCTTCATTGTCGTAAATTAACTTTTCTTGCCTCATTCGCTGACCCAAGCAGAATATACAAGATTCCTTGCACCAAAAAATATATTCATACAATATTCCTTGTACCAAAAAATCACATTTTTACTTACCATTCTTACTACAAGCACAACAATACCTCAAAGACTCTGTGAAAATCTAACTAGTCTCATATGTACAATATTTGTCTGTGAGGAGTGGGGAATCAGTCAGTTAAGTGCCATACGTGAAACACGCTTGGGCGATCATGTCTCGAAAGAGACATGACTGACTGGGCAGAAGATTATCCCGTAGTAGGTTGCCATTGCTTTCTGCGGTAGACTGGTTGCCAGCCAAGGCTATAGAACCCAATCTGTCCTGTTATTTAACCCATGACTGGAGGGGAGAGACGGATTAATACCTTTCCCAAGGGTATTTGCGCGTAATTGAACTCAATGGATTCGACTTGAATTTAACAAATTTAAAAAAGGAAACCCCAGTGAGGATTTGTACAATGATTAATACTATTTACAAGAAACTAAACAAAATTTTGTTGGTAATAAAACCCTCACGATTCTGCATTTTGACAGAAACATCAGTTAGCTCAACGAAATTTTTTGCGGAACGTATATGAATTAGTTATTTTTTTACACACAGTCACACACTCATTCAAACAAAACAACAATTTTTTAAAAAATCATCTCGCCCCAAGCAAGGCATTTTGTTGCCACTGTTTTGCAAAGGGTTGCATAGGAGGAAAGTTAAAAGAAAGAGTGACAGGTTATAGGGCGTGTCAGGAAGTGGGTAAGAGAAGGATGCGAATACTGATGAGAGTGTAGTGGACGGAGAAGGGAGCATGAGAGAGAGGATGCAGGTTAGTGAGATAGGAGATGACTATTGACTTTACATTTATATTTTTGGAGATTGTAGCTATCGGGAAACAAGTAAATGGAAGGTAATTCTACGTGCGGGAAGTGCGAGAAAAGAAACTGCCGGAGTAGAATTTGCGTTTAAAATGTATTGGTTTCACAGTAAAAGAGTGGGGCCTAGGTGCTAATCTTGTGGTCCGAGTAAATTTATATATCGCGGGCCCCAGTGAGCTAAGTTCATCAGAGCAGAAACTGTGAAAATATTTGTAGAAGAGACACAAGGAAGCCACATTGCGCCGGTGAGAAAGTGATTTTATCTGAGCTGCCAAGTCTGGATCTATTACATTACAGATTCTCCGTTGGATTTTGTCAAGGGCACCTAGGTGGATAGCAGGAGCACCCGACCAGATATGGCAGCAGTATTCAATGCATGGGTGGATAAGGGCCCCTAGGTGGATAGCAGGAGCACCCGACCAGATATGGCAGCAGTATTCAATGCATGGGTGGATAAGGGCCCCTAGGTGGATAGCAGGAGCACCCGACCAGATATGGCAGCAGTATTCAATGCATGGGTGGATAAGGGCCCACCTTTTTTGGCATTAAATAACCCACAGAAGTGTTGATATGCCGTTAAACAAAACTCAAACTCAAACTCCTTAAGTCGCTTCACTTGCCTAAAAAAATGTTCGAAGCCGTTTTTCTTTCTGCTTAAGTGTACGGATTGTTTTATGAATGCAACAAAAGTTATAGTAATGTTTTATTTTACAAGCACGGTCTGTTCTATGAATAATTTCAGGGCTTCTGCTCGGATGAACTTGGGTCACTGGTACCTCCTCCACAAATATTTACTCGGGCAACCAGACTGGCAACAAGGTCTCACCCTTTTACAGTTAGAGCAACCAAATGCGGGCGACAATTCTATTCCAGTAGCTTCTTTTCTCGCGCTTCCCACCTGTGGAACTTCCTTCCATACACTTGCTGTCCTGACGGCTATAAGCTCCAAGAATTTAAATGCAAAGTCAATTCCAATCTCTTATCCACTTAACTCCAGTTCTTTCTACATCACCCCGTGTATCTTGTTCTTTTCCTTTCTCTCTACCTTCGCAACTGTCTTCACTCCTGTGTTCACATCCTTCTCTTGCCCTTTCTCTTTCACCCCCTGTAGCTGGTTCGTCTTTGGCTTCACTCTCTTCTTGCCTAATACGTCAGCTCTCTTATGTATCTCCTGCCCTTTCTACATCACCCCGTGTATATTGTTCTTTTCCTTTCTCTCTACCTTCGCAACTGTCTTCATTCCTGTGTCCACATCCTTCTCTTGCCCTTTCTCTTTCACCCCCTGTAGCTGGTTCGTCTTTGTCTTCACTCTCTTCGTGCCTAATACTTTAACTCATTTATGTAATTCCAGGGCTTTCTGCATCACCCCGTGTATCTTGTTCTTTTCCTTTCTCTCTAGCTTCGTAACAGTCATCATTCCTGTGTTCCCATCCTTCTCTTGCCCTTTCTCTTTCACCCCCTGTAGCTGGTTCGTCTTTGTATTCACTCTCCTCCTGCTCAATACTTCAACTCTCTTATGTTACACCTTGCTTGGGGTAAAATGTTTTAAAAAAAATTTCCAAACATCAGGAACGTTTATATTGCACATCATTCTTTGACTTTTGTCGAGGATCTCAAGATGAATAGCAGGAGAATCCTACCAGATGTGGCAACAGTAGTCAAAGCACGAACGAATGATAGTCCATTTTTATGTAATCTCTATTTTAGTTGTTGCTGTTGTTGAAAGTCCACAAGTGGTTTGGTAACTCTCAACTGGTACAGTTCCATGTCTGTAATTCTGAAGTGTCAGTCTTCGAGGTTCGCAGAAAAATGTCCCTCGCTAAGATCTACATACTTCACTCACTCGAAGTCATTTTCAACATTTGAACGGAGAAAGTGTTTGTACACAGTCGACAGATATTTCTGAACGAGTTAGTTGCTTACGCGTGGCATCAATATGAATGCCTCAATTAGATGATTCTATTTAAAAACATGACATGATTAGAGGTTTCAGGTTTACTTTCTCGTTTTTTATGAGTTGCGGGTTTTAGGCGAAAATACTTTTATTCTATGTTCGGTTTCCATATCTCCTATATTATATCTAAACTTATTTATAAATGGAACTTTGTCTCTGTGTGTATATATGTGTATGTCTGTGAGTGTGTCTGTGTGTTCGTTACCTCTAGACTCCGAAACGGCTGAACCGATTTTCTTGAAAATTTACACAGTTGTACTATAAGCGTCTGCGAGTGTTCTTAGCTAGGTTTTGTGTCGAGGTATCTCCGATAAATAACGAAAATCGAAAAAATCGAGTTATAGAAGGAGTGGTCCGATTTTAATCAAATTTGATACACACATAGATATATATATAAAAGGCAAGATGTTTGTGTGTGTGTCTGTTTATCTGCCTGTATGTCTGTATTTTTTCAGCCCTTTTATTTTAGTTTTTGCTTCGGGTTTGGCTCTAAGTAGGTATAATTGTAGTTCTTAGTCTCAGCCATAATACCATTTTCCAGAAGACTTATTTAGCCTTCAATATTCAGTTTACGACGAAAAAATCTGTGAGTGTCTCTTTGTGTGTGCGTGAGAGAGAGAGCAAGAGAGAGAGAGAGAGAGAGAGAAAGGCAAAGAGGGGGAAGTTTAAAAGTCAAGATATTTCAGTGGAAAAAGCATTTTCTACTGGGCCCTCAGCAATTTATCTGGGATATATACAGGTTGCGATGGGTAAATTATTAGGGTCAGTTGGGTCTGTGAGAAAAAATGCACAGTGACAGAATTCACAGTGTACAACAGCCGAAACCTCGTGAATATGATAACGAAGATGAGGACAAAAGACCAACCAATGTAAAAGTATTGAAATTATTTGAAATTTTAAAAGCTTAGCAAGAATATTTTTATTACGTGAATTTAGTATTTTTGTGTCTTTCCTAAGGAAAAATTTACAATAAAGTTTTATAGCAAACTTAACATCCCTTTAAAAATTTATAAAATT
Source organism: Ascarosepion bandense (assembly GCA_037127315.1). Taxonomy (NCBI): domain Eukaryota; kingdom Metazoa; phylum Mollusca; class Cephalopoda; order Sepiida; family Sepiidae; genus Ascarosepion; species Ascarosepion bandense. The sequence goes on along the minus strand of JBBBDQ010029769.1, from coordinate 16,840,184 downwards.
AAAATCAATAGAATGAAAAAAATATATATCTTGATACGATGCTTTCGAAATAAGGCTAAAGATTTGTGTGTAGACGCGAAAGAGTGGTGGTAACTGTAGATGATACAGAGCTTCAGGAAAACTACTTCTTTGATGTGCCCTCTCCCTTCAGGACATAGGCGATCATGGCTCTCCACGTCTCCCTATCCCTGGTGGCTCTGAGCACGCCTTCTCCTGTTACACCATGCAACGCTTGTTCCATCATCCACCAGATTAGGTCCTTCAAATATGTTATCCGTTGCTTTCCCTTGTCTCTTTTTCCTTCTATCTGGCTTGTTAGTATCAGATTCTCCAAGCCCTCCTTCTTCATTGCGTGTCCCAGGAACTTCAGCTGTCTGTTCCTGATGCCTAGTATTAATTTTCTTTTTGTTTCCATCATTTCTAAGACCTCATCATTGTTCACATGCTCGATCCATGATATTCGCAGCATCCTTCCACATTTCAGTTGCTTCAAGTTTTTCCTTCAACTTTGATGTGTTGTCCAGCATTCACTGCCATATTGAAGAGCTGATATCACATAGTAATCCAGTAGTCTTTTCTTTGTTTCTAGCGAAATTGTTGTTTCTTAATACTCTACTCGGCTCCTGGAATGCATTCTTGTGCTTTTGGATCTCAGGAATATAAATGTATAGAATCTACTGCGACCACAAAGTGAATATATTAAATATTAAATATATTAAAGTTTATATATTGATTGTAATATGGAATTGATCCCCCACTTTATATCCACAGCATCCTTGTATATAACAACATTTCAGTTGCTTCAGGTTTTTCCTTCATCTTTGATGATATTGTCCAGCATTCACTGCCATATTGAAGAACTGACTGCACGTAGCAATCCAGTACTCTCTCTCTCTCTCTCTCTCTCTCTCTCTATATATATATATATATATATATATATATATATAAACACATATATATATATATATATATATATATATATATATCAATTGTTTTACAATTGCGAGTTCTCCGCTATTATTTTGGTGAATACATGATTTCTTATTTCAAACTTAACGACAGATTTCCTTTGATGCATCCAATATTGCTTCAATTTTTTCCTTTTAATTTTCTCTATATCTCATCACTTTCTAAAACAAAAAATTATATGTATTATGTTCTACAGTCTTTGTTGCGTTGAGCATTTTTGTAGAAAAAAAGAAGTAAATGCCTGCGAATGCGGAATTGTAAAACTGTTGGTTCTCTTCACCTAGAGTTATATATATATATATATTGTAAAACTGTTGGTTCTCTTCACCTGGATATATATATATAAATCCAGGTGAAGAGAACCAAAAGTTTTACAATTCCGATAACTCTGGCATTTACTTTTTTTATGAAAGTGCTCAATACAACAAATATTGTAGAGCACATTATAATATTTTTTTGTTTTAGAAAATGATAAGATACAGAGAAAATTAAAAGAAAGAAAAAATATTGTAGCAATAGGGGCTACATCAACGGAAATTGAGTTTAGACAGGGTTTTAAAATAGGGTGATACTTTTGCCGTTAAATTGAAAGAAGAAATCATGTATTTCCCCAAAATAGAAGCATTTTTTTTTTCAAATTTAAAGTAAATCACTCTTCTGATTAGTTAAATTGAACACACACAAAAAATCTTTTCTTTCCCATATCCATAAATAACAAACGTATTGTTTCTTATATTTAAATGTAAATCATTTTCACAGCAATGAGCTAACATTACCTGATGACGAGGTAAAAATCTCGTCAAATAGAAATTTCCGTACCGCATTGTAAACTAAGTTAATTTTCAATAAATAAATAAATTTTAAAAATACATATCATCATCATCATCATCTGACGCTTTTACCCCCAATGGTGTGTAGGGCAGTAACTTTTGTTACCGTTCCCGCAACAAACTCTTTCTTTTTATGGGGCAGGGTTGTTAGCCTTGCGCCCAACCCCCAAATATGAATATGGAGTATCAGTCTTGGTATTACGTTTAAAGCACTTGGTATTCCCAAATAGTCACCCATCTAAGTACTGACCAGGCTCGGTGTTGCTTAACTTCGTTGATCAGACGAAAACCGGTGTATTCAACACGATGTAGACGCATCGATATATATGTACGCATCGCTCATTCAGTGAAATGAATTAAAGCGATCTAGCTATTGGGCGCGTATAATGATATACGCTAAAAAGTCTGCCTACTTCCACCGAACGCCCATAGCCCAGGGGCAGAGTCGCCGACTGACGCCATTTCCGCCGGGTTTCAATCCTGGATAAAAAAGTAATCGGAGTCTAACCGTACTGATGAGCTGTGATACCGCGAAACAAATCTGTCTACAGATGACTATATATATACATATATTTTTTTTTAATCATTTCACCCCAAGCAAGGCATACCACTGCCACTATTGTGCTTGGGGTTACATAGGGGGAGGTAAATAGAAAGAGTGGTTAGATATAGGAAATGTCAGAAGCGGGATGATAGATAGTTGGATGGGTGGAAAGAGTGTTTGAAAGAATGGAAGTTAGTGTGTTAGGAGGTGTCTATTGACCTTACATTTAAACTCCTGGAGATTGTAGCCGTCAGGGAAGCAGTCATGTGGAAGAGAATTCCACAGTCGGGAAGTGCGAGAAAAAAAACTGTTGGAGTAGAAGTTGCGGTTGCATTTTATCGGTTTCACTGTAAAAGGGTGGGATCTAGTTGCTAATCTAATATCTCGTGCAAATTCGAACCTAGGGGGCACCAGTGATCTAAGTTCATCGGAGCAGAAGCCGTGAAAGTATTTATAGAAGAGTTGCTTAACTTCGGTGATCAGACGAAAACCGGTGTATTCAACACGATATAGACGCATATATATATATATATATATGTGTGTGTGTGTGTGTGTGTGTGTGTGTGTGTTGAGGCAGATAATGGAGTAAACTTATATATTCAACAGAAATAAAAGAAACCCATATTGCCAACCCCACTAAAAAAAAAAAAAAAAAAAAAAAAAAAAAAAATGAAACTATATATATAGGTTAATTCTATTAAAATTAAATTAATAATTTTATTTAATAAAAGTGACTTCAGGACGGCTTCGTAGGCATCAGGATTCACATTCACGTGAGCGACCTTCAATGGTACTTTGTTTTTCTGGTGTGCTTATTGAATTAAAATATTGCGCACGCTGCTTTCAAGCGGGGGGGCAAGAATGAACTGAGAATAGAATGTCGCCATCTTCCGTAAAGATATGTTCTCAGTAATGAATGGATCACGTTCTGCTCATGGCTTGAAAGTTCTGGAAACAATATATATTAAATCAAAACAGCAATCTTTGTGTAAACAATATGAATAACTGTTGGGTCTCGGTGGGAGTCTGTGGTCCATGTGTCAATATACTGAGGCTGTAGGGTGCGAGCTCTTTGGACGTCGGGAGTCACCAGTGTAACTATAGGGAGATGGTTAATGTTTATTTTAATTCGGCCTTGTGTCATGCCTAACCGAACTCCTTACAATTTAGAAGTTTTATGCAGTATTATCAGATTTTCATCAGAAGGTTATTTGCAGTTTGGAATGTGTGAATTAGTGTAGAATATTGAAAGAATAAAGATATACATTTTTCATATTAAAATAGAAATTTATTAAAAGGAATGAATAACAAGAATTCGTAGTAGTTAAAAGTTAAATGAGAAACTTAAGAGTATCAAGAAATTTTCGTAGTAGTAATTTTTGGGAAAGAATATATGCGTACGTAGGTATGTATGTGTGAGCGTTTGTTCAGTAGGAGTGTCTTTGAATGGAGAAGTAAAAGGAATCAGCACACGAGAAAGAAGGAGAAAGAGGACAAATGTTCGGGTCAGTTGAAGCTTCTCCCGCTACATTTTAGTTATGTCTCTCGCTGCTCCCATCTGACTGTCTTTTGACCGGTCACGGAATATCCTTAAGTAGTTAAATTTATCACGTGACTGGCTCTAGAGGGCATTTTCTGCTTTAGGTGCGAAAAACATTTGACTGACGTCATTGTTCATTATTCTATTTCGTATCCAATCACGATCCAGAATTTTGCTTTTCACACTTACTTGTGAATTTTTCATGGCCTGGGTTTTTCCAAAAGATTTTTAGTCGTTTAAACCAACTTTTGCTGGTGTGCAATTTTACTTCATAGGTTTTAGTTTTTTTTGTTTGTTTTTTTGTTTTTTTTCCAAAATTCTTTTAAATCTTAATTTCTTATCCGCTACCATATAACGTGTTCCTTCTTTTGAAATGGCTTCATTATATCAGAATAATTCTCTCATTAATAGACTTATTTATTAGGGAGGTAGGAAATATATAAACGCACATGTTCATATATTTATTCACCGAGAGGAAACGCTGAAGATATCGTGAGGCTAAATTTTTCATTTTAAATTTTTCTCTCGCCTGACATGTTTTGACGTAAATGTTTAGTTGATTTCATTTACTTTCCCAGTTTTTGTGACTAAATAATATTTGCGCATGGAGACGTCTACGCCGAAGCTATGAAAAAGAATAGTCTATTTTTAAATGGATTCGCTTCGATTAATTGTTATTTATACGCATCACGCACGTCGTATTTTAGAAGCATTTTAGCAGTAGCACTCGACCTTTTCAAAAATTCTATTTTTTTTTTAATCGTAACACCCCGAGCAAGGCGGTAACGCCACTGATGTGCAAGGGACTACATAAGATCAAAAAGACTAGGGGGCTAAACAAGAGTAAAAAGATTATATTGGTGGAGAGTAAAGAGAAAAACGAACCAGTTAGAAAGAAGCAAGAGAACGATGGGAATCCAGGTGTGATGACATTTGCAAAGGTGAAGAGAAAGGAAAGGATATACAGGGTGGTGTGGAAAGAACTGGAGTCAAGTGATTAAAAGATGGGTATTGATATTGCATTTAAATTCCTGGAGGTTGTAGCCGTCAGGAAAGCAAGAATGTGGAAGCGAGTTCCACAAGCGGGAAAGGCGAGAAAAGAAGCTGGTGGAGTAGAATTGTCATCTGCATTTGGTTGATCTAACTGTGAATGGGTGGGACCCAGTTGCTAGTCTGGCCTGTATGAGTAAACACCTCTCGCAGGGGCACCAGTGACTTAAGTTTGTTGGAGAAGAAACCATAAAAGTATTCGTAGCCTCTTATCAGGCTTTTGAATTTTAAATATCGTCACGTGATAAACTTACTTTTATTTATAGAGCAAGTTTTAAATTTAGATGAGATCTTATTAGTCATCCTTATAAAGCCTATATAAATATATAAAGCCTATATAAATATATAAAGCCTATATAAATATATATTCCAAAAGGTTTTTAATTCTTAATTTATTATCCACCAGAATATCATTATTATTCGCACATTTAATAAGTTCTCACTGATTTTTCATAAAAAGTTTTGTTTAATTTACAGTTATTTAATATTTTATAATTAGTAAGAAACATATCACTGAAAAAATAGTTCATTGCTAGCCACTACCTTTTTTCCTCTGTTGTAGATCCCCATCACCAATGTGTTGTGAAGTTGTGGCGAAACTTCACCGCAAAGTTGTAGTGACCGGTTTGTGCCGGAAGTAAGTCACGGAACAAGAAGATAGGTTCAAAACAGCGTATTAGTATAACAAGAAACAAGATATTCAAAGGAACTATTATTAAATAGTAGTATAGAAATAACTAAATCCAAGAGGTGTTATTACGCTGCCTGACTAGTAGCTGTCGTTAATGGCTCTTGTTAACTGTTCGTTAAACTGCTATAACTAACTGCCCTATAGATTAGGTAATTTATATACAGCAAGTGGAGAGTACATTCCTCGTAGTAGAGTACCATAAAACTATCTCTCTGGCAAAATTTGAATTCCAGGTCGGACAAACCACACGTCTTTTGAGGCTAACCACGTGTCGACCCAATTTTTTTTGCATCCTCACAAGAGTGAAAGTATTTCTCAGCCAGGTCATGTGCTATCAATCAGAACAAGTGATAATCAGAGAAGACAATGTCTGGTGAATACAGAGGGTAGATTGCACTTCTCATTTATGTGTTTCCAAGTAGGTTTTTACCCGTTTTGCAACATTTGACCTAGGTTATAATACTTCCTTTAGAAGCGTTTCCATGTGAATCTATACACACGCAGTTCTGGGAATGCGATCTATTGGAAAACAGCGGGAACTTATTTAAAGCCCTAATAGTTCGGTACTTCTTTTAATCACTTTCCCGACTTTCGTTGTAGTGCAGTGGATATCGACTCGGAACGACAAATCGGGGTGCCGAGTTCGAATTCCAGTTGAATTCCTTGCATTCACTTACGTGCAAATAACCTTGGGAAAGGTATTAATCCGTCACTTCCCTCCAGTTATGGGTTAAATAATAGGACAGATTGGGTTCTATAGCCTTGGCTGGAAAACCAGTCTAACACAGGAAGCAATGAAAATCTACTGCTGGAGAATCTTCTGTCCAGTCAGTCATGTCTCTTTCGAGACATGATCTCCCAACGCGTGTATAACATATGACATTTAACTGACTGATTTTTAGAGATGTTTGCTATGGTGTACGGGGTATGAGCACGGAATTCGAAATTCCCGTCGTGTTCATTTCAAATACACAATGAATCCTGCATATTTTTTAATTGGCAACCAGTCTATCACAAAAAGAAATGGTAACCTATCGGGGAAAAAGCTTTGCCCAGTCCGTCATGAATCAAAAGAGAAATGATCGTCTATTGTAAATCCTTGAAGAGAGAGAAATAAAAGCTGATCTACAAAATATTATGTAATATCAGTCAGTTAAGCGCCATGCGTGATGCAGGCTTGGGCGATCATATCCCGACAGAAACATGACTAACTGCAATAGGTTGCTATTACTCTCTGCGGTAGACCGGTTGCCAACCAAGGCGATATTTAACACATAGCTAGTGGGTGAATCGACGAATTTATACCTTTGCCAAGGATATTGGGGTGTAAGGGATTGCAGTGAATTCAACCGGAATTCGAACTTGGGTCTCCGATTTTATCGTTCTGAGCCGATATTCACTGCACCACAACACGGCTCGCTAACTAAAAATTCTGACCTATTATACATTACATCACCCGCACATTCAAGCTTATAACACATGGTATTCGCAAGCGGTAATCCATCTTGCTATTGACCAGGTTTGACGTTGCTTAACTTCAGTGATCGTACAAAAGACGGTGGTTCAATGTGCTATGGCGGTAAACCATTTCATCATCACATTACCCATATATGCAAACACAAACACCCACCCACACACACACACACACGCCCACACACACACACACACACACACACACACACACACAGACAAACACATATGTGTGTGTGTGTTTTTCCAACAGTTGCAAACCTCATTTTCTGGATATCCACGGTTGACAATAAACAGTGTAAATTACGTCTACCAGCCTGTGCTTTCGAGAGACATAGTCAAGAAGTTGGTCTTAAACACGTCTACCAGCCTGTACATTCGAGAGACATAGTTAAAAAGTTGGTCTTAAACACGTCTACCAGCCTGTACATTCAAGAGACATAGTCAAGAAGTTGTTATTAAACACGTCTACCACCCTGTACATTCAAGAGACATAGTCAAGAAGTTGGTCTTAAACCTGTCTACCACCCTGTTCATTCAAGAGACATAGTAAAGAAGTTGGTCTTAAACACGTCTACCAGCCTGTACATTCAAGAGACATAGTCAAGAAGTTGTTATTAAACACGTCTACCAGCCTGTACATTCAAGAGACATAGTCAAGAAGTTGGTCTTAAACACGTCTACCAGCCTGTACATTCAAGAGACATAGTAAAGAAGTTGGTCTTAAACACGTCTACCACCCTGTTCATTCAAGAGACATAGTCAAGAAGTTGGTCTTAAACCCGTCTACCAGCCTGTACATTCAAGAGACATAGTAAAGAAGTTGGTCTTAAACACGTCTACCAGCCTGTACATTCAAGAGACATAGTCAAGAAGTTGGTCTTAAACACGTCTACCAGCCTGTACATTCAAGAGACATAGTAAAGAAGTTGGTCTTAAACACGTCTACCACCCTGTACATTCAAGAGACATAGTCAAGAAGTTGGTCTTAAACCCGTTTACTACCCTGTACATTCAAGAGACATAGTAAAGAAGTTGGTCTTAAACCCGTCTACCACCCTGTACATTCAAGAGACATAGTCAAGAAGTTGGTCTTAAACACGTCTACCAGCCTGTACATTCAATAGACATAGTCAAGAAGTTGGTCTTAAACACGTCTACCAGCCTGTACATTCAAGAGACATAGTCAAGAAGTTGGTCTTAAACCCGTTTACCACCCTGTACATTCAAGAGACATAGTCAAGAAGTTGGTCTTAAACCCGTCTACCACCCTGTACATTCAAGAGACATAGTCAAGAAGTTGGTCTTAAACACGTCTACCAGCCTGTACATTCAAGAGACATAGTCAAGAAGTTGGTCTTAAACACGTCTACTAGATTGTACATTCAAGAGACATAGTAAAGAAGTTGGCCTTAAACACGTGTATCAGCCTGTGCTTTCGAGAGACATATTCAAGAAGTTGGTCTTAAACACGACATATTCAACAGTGTTTTGTCCTACAAAGCATGTCTTACCAGAGAGAGCACATTCACTCTAATACGCGTGTATGTATGTGTATTTATATAGATGCGCGTGCTTGTGTGAAATAATTTGAACGTTTCGCTTTTATTAAAGCTTTTTCTTGAAAAACAAACACAAAGCTCAAAGTACAGAAACTCTTTTAACATGTCTCGCATTTTTTTTAGCATCATCTGAATTTTTTTAGAAATGTGTTCTTGAAGATTTTCATAAGTGTTTTGTGTTGCTCGCTTTTCAGTTCATTGCTAAGGCTTAAATAAAAGCAAAATATTCAATTTATGAGCGTTTCCTATGTGTTCTCTATTCTATCATTCTACTGGATATAGTTCATAATTGATTCCAATTCTTATATATATATATATATATGTCACGGAAATCCCCGAAGATAAACGAAAAGGTTTTAACAACCGACATACTGAAATTATTTGTTTGAACATTATTTTTAATCGTATTTGTGTAGATATTCCGCTTTTAATCAAACTGTATATGTATTTATTTAGGATGTGCGTTGTTGTGCAATGGTTATCGACTCGGAACAAGAAATCGAGAAGCCGAGCTCGAATTCTAGTTAAATTCCTTGCATTCACTTACGCACAAATACCCTTGGGAAAGGTATTAATCCGTCTCTTTCCTCCAGCTATGGATTAAATAACAGAACAGATTGGGTTCTGTAGCCTTGGTCGGCAACCAGTCTACCGCAGAAAGTAATGGCAGCCTACTGCGGGATGACCTTCTGCTCAGTCAGTCATGTTTCTTTCGAGACATGATCGCCCAAGCGTATATGACGTATGGCACTTAACTGACTGTATATTTATAGCTACCGGCCTGATTATTTACGATAAATTTTGTACGAAAATATGAGTTATTCGGTAGGATTCAAACCTGCGAGCACTATCAACACAGGGTAAGCCGTAAATTGATCTGGTGAGTCTTAGACCACTCAACTACGACTGATACCACAGTTCAAACGAAGTCAAATCAAGCCTTATATAACACAATTTTCGATTCTACGCATATAACCATCTCTTCTCTGATATGTATTGTAATGTCAACAAATGTAAACATACAATGTTACGGAAAATCTCGAAGATTAACGAAATGATTTTAACAACCGACATATTAAAATTATTCGTTTGAAGATTATTTTTAATCGATACTCGGATTTGAGTAAATATTCTGCTTTTCATCAAACAGTATATTTATATATTTATTTCTACCGGCCTGATTATTTACAATAATTGTTGTACGAAAATGTGCATCATTCAGCAGGATTCGAACCTTCGATCCCTGTCTACAAAGAGGAAGCCACCAATTGATCTGGTGCGTCTTAGACCACTCGACCACGAATGATACCAGAGTCTAAACGAAGTTTAATCAAGCCTATATAACATATATATGTGCGCCTGTGGATGCGTATGTATATGGATGGAATGTTCGAATTCGAATTTTACCAGGCTAGATAAACAAAACTATCGCCCGGTTTACACTCCACCCATGTCTATTGAACAGGTGAAGAGGCTCATCCCTTGTTTCCTGTTTAGGATGTGGTTTCCGGCTTTCTCTTTTCCAATC
>JBBBDQ010029769.1:16715000-16825000 GCA_037127315.1 Ascarosepion bandense | reverse complement strand
AAAAATTGTTGTTCTTCGGGTATTTAATTTTGCAGGAGATTTCTTTCAGTAAGTGAGATTTTTAAGCAAGAAGAAAGCTTTAAATACATAACGTGAGAGTAATTAATATGAAAATATTCGTGTTTAATATATAAAAGAATAAGTGTTTGTTTGAATATATTTATGTATCGACTTGTAGTAGCGCGCCGGTTAGCCAGCCGGCCGGTAAATATTCCTAGCCTAAGGAAATTACTGCATCATAGAATATTGAAGGGAAGAGATTTACTAATTCAAAAGAATATCAATAAGGGGGTAGAGAGTGGGGAATGACGCCCGAAAGAGAGAGTCAAGAGAGAAAATAGAAAAGAGAGAGAAGAAGAAAACTGAAAGAGATAACAGGAGAGAAAGAGAGAGTGAACAGAGTATCGGAGAGGAAGAGAGAGGGAGTAAAGAATTATTGAGAGATAGAAACAGAACAGAAATATGGAAGAGGGAAGTTGGCGGGGAGACAGAAGAAAGAAAGAGAGTTACGGAAATAAAGAAGGCGAAAAATGGAAAGTGTGTGAGACAGAGAAAGAGAGAATGAATAATAATAAAAAATTAGAGAGAAAAAGAAAAGGCAAAGAGAGAGAGAGAGAGAGAGAGAGAGAGAGAGAGAGAGAGAGAGGAGTGAAGAAGCAAAAGTAACAGATAGGGGTAATAGGAAGCGGAATAAGAAGTAGAAAAAAAGAAAAGACGAGGAAGAAAAATAGTAAGAGAAAAAGACGATGAAGAAGGCATGAGAGATAGAGAGACAAAAAAGAGAGAGAGAGAGAGAAGAGAGAAAAATGAGTGAGAATATTGAGAGAATAAAAGAATTACTGAAGGATAAATATGTATCAGACGGGAGACAGATACGACTGCAGACAGACAGACAGACAGGGATATATATATATATATATATATATATTGCAGTCATTCATTAAAACATTTCTTTGTAAAATTGAGTTTAGCAGAGATGCAATTTCCAACGTACAAGAATCTCCATGGATCTTCAATGTTCTTCATCATGTACCACACAACTCATTCATATGTTGATTCATTGAATTAAGTGTTTAAAAAAAATTCTTTGTGACCTTTGATCACGCGCACACAAACAAATATATCGAGTTGAGAGAGAGAGAAAGAGGAGGAGGAGAGGGGGAGAGAGGAGGGGATGATCGATACCTGCATATACTGCTTTATAGTTTTATTTAATTGAATTTTTTACTTATTAATCATCCAGTAAAAGATACCAATATATTATTAATACTAATATATTATTGAATATATATATATATATATATATATATATATATATATATATATATATATATATATGACGAACTGCTGGAGAGTTACAGGGTTAAAGGCTGGAGGGCTAGCTGCACTCCTATAGAAGTGGGGACTAGAGGATTTTCAGCAAGGTCCTTATGCAAAGCCTTAATAGATATTGGGATAGTGGGAGTAAAAATAGGAAAGCACTCAAGTCCATAACCGAAACAACGGAAAGAACAGCTAATTGGTTATGGATCAAAAGAGAGAATACCTGGATTCCAAATTGTTAGCTAAAATTCCCCGAAATTCTGCGTCTGAGTTAATGTTTCGGACGAGCTCATGTGCGGTTCGCCTTTAAATGGAAAGTGGCTCTGACTGTCGACAATCAGAAGCATTTGCAGGGTTTCGTACCAGGCCTAAACGTAATTTTCCAGTGTCTGAAAGCGCTTATCGAGGGTGGGCCGGAGGCTGATCATCTCTGGTCGGGTCGGCGCGGTGAGGGGGGTATGATGTTGAAAGACCCGAAACCCCCTAGTGATCCACGCGATGACATCACTGACGACACCCTCTAGCGCCCCCACTACGGTCCAGGAAACAATTGACATCATTATCCGTGATGCATACAATCATGCTACTCTCCCATCAATCAATATTAAACCCGCTATATTAAAAAAACTATTATTAGCATGCACCACACAAGTACCCTTTCACGATCCCTTAGGCAATATTTATACACAAATAGATGGTATTGCGATGGGATCTCCTTTAGGTCCCCTCTTTTCTAATTATTATATGGCAAATCTAGAAAATCAAATAATTAATGACAACAATAAACCCTCTATATATGTAAGATACATAGATGGCATCTTTGTTTTAGCTAAGAATATCGATCAAATTAAATATCTTAAAAACAAATTTGAAAGTCACTCCGTCCTCAAATTTACATTAGATCTTAATATTAATGACAAAATCCCATTCATGGATGTATTCATTGATTCTAGCACACATAAATTTATTACTTCTCTATATAGAAAACCAACTAGCATAAATTCGTGTCTTCTTAATTATAATAGTGAATGCCCCCAACGATATAAGTTAGATGTTATAAAAAAACTTACTTCAACGCACACAAATGATATCTTCTTCCAAATTTATATTTTATAAAGAATTACACAACATTAAGCAAACACTAGTCAATAATGGATTTCCTAACTCCGTTATTGATCAACAAATTAAAATGTATCTCAACAAAATTAACAATAGCTCTAACAATAATGATAATATTAATAATAATGGTTTACATCAAAATAAACATAACACTATTAACTTATACTATTGCAACCAAATACATAATAATTATAAACAAGATGAAAAAACTCTCAAAAACATAATACGTAGAAATGTTAAACCAGTGGAAAGTAATAATCAAATTAAACTCATTATATATTATAAAAAGTTTAAAACAATTGACCTCATAGTCTATAATAACCCAACAAGCACTAAACTAAATTATCTACAAAAAACCAATGTAGTGTACCAATTTACAAGCCCATTCAGAGATTGCATCTCTGATACTAATCAAAAACCTAGTACATATATTGGTTTTACTAAAATCACGCTCTCCCGTAGACTTACATGTCATCTTTTTGATCAGAGTACTATTAAACAACATTTCTCTGAAAAACATAAACATGTAGGTAATATCAGACAGATTTTGGTCAACAATACGGTGATCCTTACCCATACACACAGTAAGAGGAACCTGCAGATATTGGATGCCATGTACATCAAATCGAAACAACCAACACTCAATAAAATCAACTTTAATACAGGAAATAACATATTACATTGCATTTGACTACATGGTTTTGTTGTCATTTCGCGCTATCCCGCGGTGTGACGTCATAAAACCGCATCGCAAATTTAAGAACTGCGTTTATTATTTTTGGTAACTATTGCCGTTGCCAAGCGGAGTTTTATGTCAACACAAAATAAAATCGTCGGTGATGGTGGATTTTATAATATTTCAGTTTGAACGACCTCTCTGAAGATGGCTCATGTGAGCCGAAAGCTTAGAAGAAAACCAATAAATAATTATCCAAATGTTGGAGAATTTTTGTCTTTATTTTCAACTGAAATTAAAGCAAAAATACGACGTTTAGAACGGCTCATGATTAAACATAATAGACATTCATTGTCTCTTATATTTAATAGCATATGTTTAGAAAATTACTTGCTGCCTCGATGTACTAAATATATATATATATATATATATATATATATTGCAAGAAAGTTATAGAACACGTAGATTTTTAACCCACTGTTCATGCATTTACTTTTATAAAGAGTGCTCGATACAACGTAGAGCTTATAAATATAAATATTTCATATATATCAAAATCAATATTTTTTTTACAGGTAAGATTTTTTTAAACTCAAGCAAGGCGGTACTGCTACTGATGCGCAGGGGGGCTACATAAGAGAGTAAAGGTTTAGGCAGGAGGAGAATGAAGATAAAGACGAACCAGTTACAGGGTGTGTCAGAGAAAGGGCAAGAGAAGGATGAGAACACAGGTGTGAAAAAGGAAAAGAACAAGATACACGGGGTGATGTAGAAACGACCAGAGTCAAGTAGATAAGAGATGGGAATTGCCATTGCATTTAAATTCCTGGAGGTTGTAGTTGTCAGGGAAGCAAGTATACGGAAGGGAATTCCACAAGCGGGAAGTGCGAGAAAAGAAGCTGATGCAGTAGAATTATCGGCTTCATTTGGTTGATTTAACTGTAAAAGGGTGGGACCTTGTTGCCAGTCTGGTTGCTCGAGTAAATTCTTTTGGCGGGGGCACCAGTGACTTATGTTCGTCGGAGCAGAAGCCATGAAAATATTTGTAGAAGTGACAGAGCGAAGCCACATCCCGCCGGTGAGAAATTGGTTGGGGTCGAGCTGCTAGATCGGAACCGATCACATTACAGATTCTCCTTTGGAGCCTGTCGAGAACACTGTGATGAACAGCAGGGACGCCTGACCAGATATGACAGCAGTATTCTATGCACTGACGGATGGTTGATTTGTATATGAGCAAATAAATTCAGGCTGAAAAACTTCCTGGCCTGACATAGTGACCCAATCTTCCTAACAGTGTATTTAGCTATTGATTCAATGCAATGGTTCCACTTGAGGTCAGAGAGACTGGTTGTGATGGCAGACAGATAGCAGCTTCGTTTTAGAAGCATTGAAATTTACAATGAATTTTCTTACCCCAGTCTACCATAGTGTGGAGGTCCTTCTCAAGATCAGCAGCCTAGGTTACGTTTGTCCGCCTTGCCAGATTTCTTACTGATGCGGAAGTAAACGGTAGTGTTGTCTGCATGTATGAAGATCAGAAAGAGCGTCGGACCTAAGATAAAGTCCTGGGGGACGCCAGCGTTCGTATGGTAGTATGAGGGTGGCATGCCCGTTCAGGACCACCTTCATTATGCGATTTGATAGAGAAGATTGGATCAAATCAAGCAATACCATAACCCCGTAGCTTGCACAGAAGGCCGGCGTGCGATCCCCTATCAAATGTTTTGGAGATATCGAGGGCAACAGCTCGAGCTTCGCCGGATTTATCGAGGGCCTGGTATATGTACTCAGTGATAGTCGTTAGCATAACGGCAGTAGACCTGGCAAAGCGGCAGCCATCGTCTCTGTCTGAAAATAGTTTATGGGCAGTAAGATGATGAACTATTTCAGCATTGATAATAGTCTCCAACACTTTTCCGAAAATTGGCAGGAGGTTGATAGGGCTATAGCTGGATGGGTCGGATGGTACCCCTGAGTTTTTACATACAGAAACCACAGAAGAGAAGGAAAACAAGAAGCAGAGAGGCTGTAATTGTAGAGTTTAACGAGAACAGAGCAGTGCTTAGATATACATTTCAAGACAACGACCGGGATTCCATCGCCTCCGATTGCTTTATGGGGGTCAAGTTTTGAAATTGTCTTAGCTAACAGGGAGGGGGTTATGTGAACATCTCTCAGTTCAGCCTCAGTTCTAAGAGAGAAGTCAAGAGCGGATATTTCATACGAGTCAAATGTGGAGTTAGAAAAAATCTGCAAAGGGATGAAGCGTTTGCTGTTGTTGAGAACACGTTTGATGATCCGCCAATAGTTTTTGGAGACGAACTTGCGAGCAGCTATGCGCTGCCTCATTCTCTCAGCAAGCAGCAGCTTAGCTTCATTCAAGATACACTTACACTCATTACGATCAGAGGCAATTCGGCGCCTATTATGGTCTGACGCGTGGCTACGAAATAGCCGCGAGTAGTGGTTCCTGTGAGCAATGTTGTCCGAGCAGAACCAGGGGGACGAATTAGGTTTGGGACAGAACTTCCTAATCGGTATTAAAGCATTAATGCCAGCTTTCACCTAGGAAGAGACCTCAGTGGATGTCTTTATGTTAACGTCCCAGTAACCTCTCTGAAGATGACTTATGTGAGCCGAAAGCTTAGAACTAGCATAATAAAAACAAATATCCAAATGTTGGACAATTTTTGTCTTAATTTCACCTGAAATTAAAGCCAAAATACGATGTTTAGAACGGCTCATAATTAAAAATAATATACATTTATTGTCTGTTATATTTAACAGTATAGGTTTAGAAACTAATCTGCTGCCTCGTCGATGCACTATATATATATATACTGCCGGCTATAATTATTAGGCCAGTCGTGCTCAAAATAGGAAACCTCGGAATAAACACTTCTATTCAAAGCAACAAAAATATTAACAACTTTACCAGTAAGAACACGAGGAAAACTAACAATACTAACTCAACTAATAATTCACCATAGTTATCCCCCTTGAAAGTCGAGTAGGTATAAAATTATTCTGTAACAAGTATCAGCAATTGGAGTAGATAGACTTTAATTGGAGTAGATAGACTAAACTATCGCCCGGTTCACACTCCACCCACATCTATTGAACAGGTGAAGAGGCTCATCCCTTGTTCCCTGTTTAGGATGTGGTTTCCGGTTTTCTCTTTTCTATTCTTTTTACCCTTACCTAGCCCCCTGCGCATGAGTGGCGTTATCGCCTTGCTTGGGGTGATATGATTAAAAAAAAAAAAAAGCAGACAAGACTAGTCAGAGTCAAGTGCAATAAAGCTTAACTATAAGTTTATTCACTGGTTCTGTTTTTACTACGATTTATTGCACTTAAAATAGAATATTTTATGCGACCAGAAGGATTTACTTATGCTCAGAAAGTCAATCAGACAAAAACTGGACTCACTGAAATCTAACTCCTTGATAACCCCAATCGACTCATTAACAAGCTTGCCCTCCTGACTAATTATACATCTTACTCAATCAACGACACCATAGCAAACTGCAAGATCTATGAAGAAGCAATCAGTCAGTTAAGTGCCATACGTGATACACGCTTTGGGCGATCATCTCTCGAAAGAGACATGACTGACTGGGCAGAAGATTATCCCGCAGTAGGTTGTCATTGCTTTCTGCGGTAGACTGATTGCAAGCCAAAGCTATAGAACCGAATATGTCCTGTTATTTAACCCATAACTGGAGGGAAGAGACAGATTAATACCTTTCCCAATGGTATTTGTGCGTAAGTGAATGCAAGGAATTCAACTAGAATTTGAACTCGGCTCCCCTAGTTGTTGTTCCGAGTCGACATCCACTGCACCACAGCGCACACCCGAAGGAGCAGTAGAAAAATTGTTTTCAACCTTTCTACTGAAGAAGCAGAAGACAGGTTAAAAACAATCTTCATAAAACCAACATGATCGATATGTACCTGATATTCCGTGACAGAAATCCGGCGAGACATTGGATCATTTTCTAAAGACCCTTAAGCAGGGATTGCAATTTCCGTCCCATGATCGCATTGGAGTCACAAGAGGAACGCCTTTGTAAATAGTCTACGCAATGTTCAGGTAATTCAACGTCTTCTTGAAAATAAGACGCTGGCTTTAAAAACAGCTTATGAACAAGCATATACATTCGAGCGTGCTATACAGCAGTCCAGTTCTTATTTTCAACCCGACCCTGTGGGTGCCTCTCTAAAACAACCTGTTCCTACTGTTCCCCTCACAATGATAGTCCGATTTACTCTTCTACACTGCAGGGCCCACATTCAAACACCCTAAACAATCCATCACTGCTGCATTAACCAGACAGAGATATTACAAAAGCGTTTTAAGTTGACCCTCACGTCTTTCCTGTCCTACCAGGGAAAAAAGTCAGTCAAGTGCCATACAGGATACACGCTTTGGGCGATCATGTCTTGAAAGAGACATGACTACCTGGGCAAAAGATTATCCTGCAGTAGGTTTTCATTGTTTTGTGCGTTAGACTGGTTGCCGACCAAGGCTATAGAACCCAGTCTGTCCTGTTATTTAATCCATAACAAGGAATTCAACTGGAATTCGAACTCGGCGACCCGATTTGTCGTTCCGAGTCGATATCCACTGCACTAGAACGCACATTCTCTCACAAAACAAACCGTCCTGTCAGTTCAGTACCACTTTCTTCAACATTGGCCGTGTTTCCTGACTGTTTTTCAAAAACTATCATAAAAATTAAGATTAACGGTGTCCTCAAAAATGCATTGCTAGACACTATATTCAACTATATTGAAATCTCGTTCGGCGGAAATAAATTTGCATTAAAGATTTGTGAAATGACTGCTATTACCATTCTGTAACACTCACTCTTCGAAAACTTCGCAAAAACTGCAAACCAATAGCAATAAAAGTTGACGTTATTCGCAAGGCGACAATTTATTGAGTCGGAAATCAAGAAATAATTGATCCCTGTACGTCACTATGGAGGGCCAAAGTATTAATAACAACCACAAAAAACCGTAAAAAGATTATCAACTACTCTCAGACAATCAACCGGTTCATCCTTCTGAATACTTTTTTAATCGCCACGAATATATGAAAGGCCATGTAAAATAACTAAACCTAGTATATTCAGCTAAGTTTATCTATTTTACGTGGCCTTTCATATATTCCAGGCGATTAAAAATGTATTCAGAAGGATGAACCGGTTGATTGTCTGAGAGTATATTCAGCTCAACTTGTACAGCGAGAATATTTTGAGGATCCGAGAAGTTATGCCTGGATTTGCCATCGGAGGC
Organism: Ascarosepion bandense; assembly: GCA_037127315.1. NCBI lineage: Eukaryota > Metazoa > Mollusca > Cephalopoda > Sepiida > Sepiidae > Ascarosepion > Ascarosepion bandense. The sequence goes on along the minus strand of JBBBDQ010029769.1, from coordinate 16,816,578 downwards.
CACAATTTAAACAACCTAAGGTACGCAGATGATACAGTGCTGATAGCAGACACAGATAAGGAAACTACAAGACCTCCTACAGAAGGTAGCTGAAGAGTGTGATAAGAAAGGACTACAAATAAAACTGCAAGAAAACCGAATGCATGGTCATCAGTAAAAAGGGCAGCCCAATATGCCAAACACAGGTCGGGAATACAAGAAGCAAGCAGGTACAAAAATGTAAATACATGGGAAGTGTTATAACAGAAGATCAAAAGTGCGACACAGAGATCCGAAGGCGAATTGGCATGTCAAAGGAAGCATTCCAGAAGTTGAATAATATATTAAGAAACAGTACAATTTCGCTAGAAACAAGGAAGAGAGTACTGGATTGCTATGTGTTGTCAGTTCTTCAATATGGCAGTGAATGCTGGACAATCTCATCGAAGATGAAGAAAAAATTTGAAGCAACTGAAATGTGGTTCTACAGAAGGATGCTGCGAATACTAATGCTCGAGCATGTGACCAATGATGAGGTCCTGGAAATGATAGAAACGAAAAGGAAATTAATACTGAGCATCTGGAAGAGACAGCTGAAGTTCCTGGGACATGCAATGAGGAAGGAGGGCTTGAAGTGCCTGATACTAGCAGGCCAGATAGAGGGAAAAAGAGACAGAGGAAAGCAGCGGATAACATATTTAAAAGGCCCGAGCAGGTGGATGACAGAACGGGGGCTGAGAGATGTTACAGGAGAAAGCGTGCTAAGAGCCACCAGGGATAGGGAAACGTGGAAGGCCATGATCACCTATGTCCTGAAGGGACAAGGTACATAAAAGAAGAACCCTAGATTGTTTCTATCCTCGAGGAAGGGGACCGAGTGCAAAAGAAATAAACTAATTTTTCTTCATCATCATTCTTTCAATGGGTTTTCACATAGCTCATGAAGCCGAAAACAACCAAATATGATGTGGTACGGCCTCCTTAGACACTCAGGTTTTGAATTCAGAATTGCTTTTCTCTATCTCCCAACTGTATTTGGCATTTTGGGCTGCTCTTTTGGTTGATGACAATGCATTCGGTTTTTTTTAAGTTTATTTGTCGTCTTTTTTTTTGTCACTCTCTTCAGCTACCTTCTGTAGGAGGTCTTGTAGTTTCCTTTCCTTATCTACAATTCGAACCTGGCTTTCCGATTTCCGCAACCGGTGCCAGTAGCCATTAGTCTACCCTTCCTACTTGCTATGAGTTTATGAATGGTGTCAAATGTTTCGCATTATTTACATCTAAGTGATCACGAAGTTTTTACACATACATTATTGAAAACTACAGGCTAATTGAACTGCATTCATGAATGGAGAATTCTCACTTCTACACATTGACACTTTTAAACATGAGGGTTCACACAATACATTTTATTTAACTTTAGATTGCTCCTATCGTCGAAGAAGGAGACTGAGTGTAGAAGAAATAAACTAATTCTTCTTCATCATGATTTTTTTTAATAGGCTTTCACATAATTCACCAAGCTCTAAACCGACAGCCGAAGACAACAGAATATGGTGTGGGACAGCCTCCGTAGGCATTCAGGTTTTGAATTCAGAATTGTTGCTCTCTTACACCCGTTACCAACGAAGGCTATAGTGCACAGTCTGTCCTGTTTAGCCATTGCTATTGACAGAGGTGTATTCATACTTTTCTTAATGGTATTTAATTGAGAATTGTCTTTCTCTTACATTGGTTGCCAACAAAAGGTCTAGGGTTCAATCTGTCCTTCTATTTATTCAAAGCTAGTAGAGGTGAGATGAATTCAAATCTTCCACTAGATTATTAAATGCTGAGTTGTCTTTCTCTGAGACCAGTTGCCGAGCAAGTAAATATGTCTTGCTATTTACCTATAGCCGGAGGCGATCAGAGATGGATTCATACCTCTCCTAATACGTAACTGAATGCCAGTAAGTCAGTTCAGTGTCATACGTGATACACACTTTATGCGATCATGTCTCGAAAAAAACATGATTGACTGGGCAGAAGATTATCGAGCAGAAGGTTGCCATTGCTTTCTGTGGTGGACTGTTTGCCAGTCAAGGCAACAGAACCCAATTTGTCCTATTATTTAACACATAACTGGAGGTAAGAGACGGATATTTCCCAAAGATATTTGTGCGCAAGTGAGTGCAAGTAATTTAACTGGAATTCAAACTCGCCTCCCCGATTTGTCGTTCCGACTGACTGAATTGAATGTAAGTGAACTCAAACTAAAATTCGAACTCTTCTTCTTCTTCTTCTCCTCCTATGAGCCTTGTAATTTCAGGATGTAGGCGGTCATGGCCTTCCAGGTTTCCCTATCCCTGGTTGCTGTTAGCAAGCTTTCTCCTGTAACACGACACAACCTCCGTTCTGTCATCCACTTGCTCAGGTCCTTCAAATATGTTATCCGCAGCTTTCCTGTATCTATTTTTCCACCTATCTGGCCTGTTAGTGTTAGATTCTCCAAGCCTTCTTTCCTCATTGCATGTCTCAGGAACATTAACTGACTCTTCCTGATGCTCAGTATTAATTCCTTTTCGTTTCCATCCTTTCCAAAACGTAATCATTGCTCACATGCTCGATCCATGATATCCACAGCATCCTTCTGTAGAACCACATTTCAGCTGTGTCAAGTTTTCCTTCATCAGTGATGATATTGTCCAACATTCATTGCCATATTGAAGAACTGACATCACATAGCAATCTAGTACTCTCTTCTTTGTTTTTAGTGAAAGTTTCCTGTGTCTTAATACTTTACTCAGCGTCTGGAACACGTTTTTCGCCATGCCAATTCGCATTCGGATCTCTGTGTCGCACTTTCCATTGTCTGTTACAACATTTCCAAGGTATTTAAATTTTTTACCTGCTTGATTTTAGTACCCCCAAACAGTATTTGGTATTTGGGGCTGTTCTTTTTGCTGATGACCATGCATTTGGTTTTCTTGCATTTACACGTAGCTGGCCGCGATTGGAAACGGATCCACAACACTCCTAAGACGTTATTGATTTGAAATCGGCTTTCCGATTAACGCAACCGGTGTCGGTAGACAATACTCTACCCTTCCTACTTACTATGAATTCGAACCTGGCTTTCCGATTTCCAAAACCGGTGCCAGTAGCCATTACTCTGCCCTTCCTACTTACTATGAATTCGAACCTGGTTTTCCGATTTCCACAACTGGTGCCAGTATCCATTACTCTACCCTTCCTACTTATTATGAATTCGAACCTGGCTTCCGATTTCCACAACCGGTGCCAGTAGCCATTACTCTACACTTTCTATTTATTATGAATTCGAACCTGGCTTCCGATTTCCACAACCGGTGCCAGTATCTATTACTCTACCCTACCTACTTACTATGAATTCGAAACTGGCTTTCCGATTTCCAAAACAGGTGCCAGTAGCCATTACTCTACCCTTCCTACTTACTATGAATTCGAAACTGGCTTTCCGATTTCCACAACCGGTGCCAGTATCCATTACTCTACCCATACTACTTACTATGAATTCGAACCTGGCTTTCCGATTTCCACAACCGGTGCCAGTATCCATTACTCTACCCTACCTACTTACTATGAATTCGAACCTGGCTTTCCGATTTCCACAACCAGTGCCAGTAGCCATTACTCTAACCATACTACTTACTACAAATTCGAACCTGGCTTTCCGATTTCCACAACCGGTGCCAGTATCCATTACTCTACCCTTCCTACTTACTATGAATTCGAACCTGGCTTTCCGATTTCCACAACCGGTGCCAGTAGCCATTACTCTAATCTTCCTACTTACTATGAATTCGAACCTGGCTTTCCGATTTCCTCAACCGGTGCCAGTAGCCATTACTCTAGCCATCCTACTTACTATGAATTCGAACCTGGCTTTCCGATTTCCACAACTGGAGCCAGTATCCATTACTCTACCCTTTCTACTTATTATGAATTCGAACCTGGCTTCCGAATTCCACAACCAGCGCCAGTATCCATTACTCTACCCATCCTAATTATTATGAATTCGAAACTGGCATCCAATTTCCACAACCGGTGCCAGTAGCCATTACTCTACCCTTCTTACTTACTATGAATTCGAACCTGACATTCCTATTTCCAAAATTGGTGCCAGTAGCCATTGCTGTAACTTTCCCACTTATTATGAATTCGAACCTGGCTTTCCGATTTCCACAACCGGTGCCAGTAACCATTACTTTACCCTTCCTACTTAATATGAATTCGAACCTGGCTTTCCGATTTCCACAACCGGTGCCAGTAGCCATTACTCTACACTTCCTACTTACTATGAATTCGAACCTGGTTTTACGATTTCCACAACCGGTGCCAGTATCCATTACTCTACCCTTCCTACTTACTATGAATTCGAACCTGGTTTTCCGATTTCCACAACATAGTAATTAGGAAGGGTAGAGTAATGGATACTGGCAAAGTATCCATTACACTACCCTTCCTAATTACTATGAATTCGAACCTGGCTTTCCGATGTCCACAACCGGTGCCAGTATCCATTACTCTACCCTTCCTACTTACTATGAATTCGAACCTGGATTTCCGATTTCCACAACTGGTGCCAGTATCCATTACTCTACACTTCCTACTTATTATGAATTCGAACCTGGCTTTCCGATTTCCACAACCGGTGCCAGTATCTATTACTCTACCCTAACTACTTACTATGAATTCGAACCTGGCTTTCCGATTTCCACAACAGGTGCCAGTAGCCATTACTCTACCCTTCCTACTTACTATGAATTCGAAACTGGCTTTCCGATTTCCACAACCGGTGCCAGTATCCATTATTCTACCCATACTACTTACTATGAATTCGAACCTGGCTTTCCGATTTCCACAACCGGTGCCAGTAGCCATCACTCTATACTTCCTACTTACTATGAATTCGAACCTGGCTTTCCGATTTCCACAACCAGTGCCAGTAGCCATTACTCTACCCATACTACTTACTATGAATTCGAACCTGGCTTTCCGATTTCCACAACCAAGTGCCAGTAGCCATTACTCTACCCATACTACTTACTATGAATTCGAACCTGGCTTTCTGATTTCCACAACCGGTGCCAGTATCCATTATTCTAACCTTCCTACTTACTATGAATTCGAACCTGGCTTTCCGATTTCCACAACCGGTGCCAGTAGCCATTACTCTAATCTTCCTACTTACTATGAATTCGAACCTGGCTTTCTGATTTCCTCAACCGGTGCCAGTAGCCATTACTCTACCCATCCTAATTATTATGAATTCGAACCTGGCATCCAATTTCCACAACCGGTGCCAGTAGCCATTACTCTACCCTTCCTACTTACTATGAAATCGAACCTGACTTTCCTATTTCCACTACTGGTGCCAGTAGCCATTGCTGTAACTTTCCCACTTATTATGAATTCGAACCTGGCTTTCCGATTTCCACAACCGGTGCCAGTAGCCATTACTCTTACCCTTTCTACATACTATGAATTCAAACCTGGCTTCCGATTTCCACAACTGGTGCCAGTAGCCATTACTCTAACCTTCCTACTTACTATGAATTCGAACCTGGATTTCCGATTACCACAACCGGTGCCAGTATCCATTACTCTTACCCATCCTACTTACTATGAATTCAAACTGGCTTCCGATTTCCACAACCGGTGCCAGTAGCCATTACTCTAACCTTCCTACTTACTATGAATTCGAACCTGGATTTCCGTTTTCCACAACCGGTGACAGTAGCCATTACTCTACCATTCCTACTTACTACGAATTCGAACATGGCTTTCCGATTTCCTCAACCGGTGCCAGGAGTCATCACTCTACCCTTCCTACTTACTATTAATTCGAACCTGGCTTTCCGATTTCCACAACCGGTGCCAGTAGCCATTACTCAACCCTTCCTACTTACTATGAATTCGAACATGGCTTTCCGATTTCCACAACCGGTGCCAGTAGCCATTACTCTACCATTCCTACTTACTACGAATTCGAACATGGCTTACCGATTTCCACAACCGGTGCCAGGAGCCATCACTCTACCCTTCCTACTTACTATGAATTCGAACCTGGCTTTCCGATTTCCACAACTGGTGCCAGTATCCATTACTCTACCCTTCCTACTTATTATGAATTCGAACATGGCTTCCGATTTCCACAACCGGTGCCAGTATCCATTTCTCTACCCTTCCTATTTATTTTTGAATTCGAACCTGGCTTCCGATTTCCACAACCGTGGCAGTATCTATTACTCTACCCTACATACTTACTATGAATTCGAACATGGCTTCCCGATTTCCACAACCGGTGCCAGTATCCATTATTTACCCTTCCTACTTACTATGAATTCGACCTGGATTTCCGATTTCCACAACCGGTGCCAGTATCCATTACTTTACCCTTCCTACTTATTATGAATTCGAACCTGGCTTTCCGATTTCCACAACCGGTGCCAGTAGCCATTACTCTACCCATACTACTTACTATGAATTCGAACCTGGTTTTACGATTTCCACAACCGGTGCCAGTATCCATTACTCTACCCTTCCTACTTAATATGAATTCGAACCTGGTTTTCCGATTTCAACAACATAGTAATTAGGAAGGGTAGAGTAATGGATATTGGCACAGTATCCATTACTCTACCCTTCCTAATTGCTATGAATTCGAACCGGGCTTTCCGATTTCCACAACAGGTGCCAGTATCCATTATTCTACACTTCCTACTTACTATGAATTCGAACCTGGATTTCCGTTTTCCACAACCAGTGACAGTAGCCATTACTCTACCATTCTTACTTGCTACGAATTCGAACCTGGTTTTCCAATTTCCACAACCGGTGCCAGTATCCATTACTCTACCCTTCCTACTTAGTATGAATTCGAACCTGGTTTTCCGATTTCCACAACCGGTGCAAGTATCCATTTCTCTACCCTTCCTAATTACTATGAATTCGAAACTGGCTTTCCGATTTCCACAACCGGAGCCAGTATCCATTACTCTACACTTCCTACTTACTATGAATTCGAACCTGGCTTTCCGATTTCCACAACCGGTGACAGTATCCATTACTCTACCCTTCCTACTTACTATGAATTCGAACCTGGCTTTCCGATTTCCACAACAGGTGCCAGTATCCATTACTCTACCCTTCCTACTTACTATGAATTCGAACCTGGTTTTCCGATTTCCACAACTGGTGCCAGTAGCCATTACTCTACCCTTCCTAATTACTATGAATTCGAACCTGGCTTCCCGATTTCCACAACCAGTGCCAGTATGCATTTCTCTACCCTTTCTACTTACTATGAATTCGAACCTGGCTTTCCGATTTCAAACAACCGGTACCAGTAGCCATTAATCTACCCTTCCTACTTACTATGAATTCGAACCTGGCTTTCCGATTTCCACAACCGGTGCCAGTATCCATTATTCTACCCTTCCTACTTACTATGAATTCGAACCTGGCTTTCCAATTTCCACAACCGGTGCCAGTAGCCATTACTCTACCCTTCCTACTTACTATGAATTCGAACATGGCTTTCCGATTTCCACAACCGGTGCCAGTAGCCATTACTCTACCATTCCTACTTACTACGAATTCGAACATGGCTTTCCGAAATCCACAACTGGTGCCAGGAGCCAACACTCTACCCTTCCTACTTATTATGAATTCGAACCTGGATTTCGGATTTCCACAACCGGTGCCAGTAGCCATCACTCTACCCTTTCTACTCTCTATGAATTCGAAACTGGCTTTCCGATTTCCACAACCGGTGCCAGTAGCCATTACACTAACCTTCCTATTTATTATGAATTCGTACCTGGCTTCCGATTTCCACAACCGGTGCCAGTAGCCATTACTCTACCCTTCCTACTTATTATGAATTCGAACCTGGCTTTCCGATTTCCAAAACTGGTGCCAGTATCCATTACTCTACCCTTCCTATTTAATATGAATTCGAACCTGGCTTCCGATTTCCACAACCGGTGCCTGTATCTATTACTCTACCCTACCTACTTACTATGAATTCGAACCTGGCGTTCCGATTTCCACAACCGGTGCCAGTATCCATTACTTTACCCTTCCTACTTACTATGAATTCGAACCTGGCTTTCCGATTTCCACAACCGGAGCCAGTATCCAATACTCTACTCTTCCTACTTACTATGAATTTGAACCTGGTTTTCCGATTTCCACAACCGGTGCCAGTATCCATTACTCTACCCTTCCTAATTATTATGAATTCGAACCTGGCTTTCCGATTTCCACAACCGGTGCCAGTATCCATTACTCTACCCTTGCTACTTACTATGAATTCGAACATGGATTTCCGATTTCCACAACCGGTGCCAGTAGCCATCACTCTACCCTTACTACTCTCTATGAATTCGAACCTGGCTTTCCGATTTCCACATCCGGTGCCAGTAGCCATTGCACTATCCTTCCTACTTATTATGAATTCGAACCTGGCTTCCGATTTCCACGACCGGTGCCAGTAGCCATTACTCTACCCTTCCTACTTATTATGAATTCGAACCTGGCTTTCCGATTTCCACATCCGGTGCCAGTAGCCATTGCACTATCCTTCCTACTTATTATGAATTCGAACCTGGCTTCCGATTTCCACGACCGGTGCCAGTAGCCATTACTCTACCCTTCCTACTTATTATGAATTCGAACCTGGCTTTCCGATTTCCAAAACTGGTGCCAGTATCCATTACTCTACCCTTCCTACTTATTATGAATTCGAACCTGGCTTTCCGATTTCCACAACCGTTGCCAGTAGCCATTACACTACCCTTCCTACTTATTATGAATTCGAACCTGGCTTCCGATTTCCACGACCGGCGCCAGTAGCCATTACTCTACCTTCGTACTTATTATGAATTCGAACCTGGCTTTCCGATTTCCAAAACTGGTGCCAGTATCCATTACTCTACCCTTCCTACTTATAATGAATTCGAACCTGGCTTTCCGATTTCCACAACCGGTGCCAGGAGTCGTCACTCTACCCTTCGTACTTACTATTAATTCGAACCTGGCTTTCCGATTTCCACAACCGGTGCCAGTAGCCATTACTCTACCATTCCTACTTACTACGAATTCGAACATGGCTTTCCGATTTCCACAACCGGTGCCAGGAGCCATCACTCTACCCTTCCTACTAACTATGAATTCGAACCTGGCTTTCCGATTTCCACAACTGGTGCCAGTATCCATTTACTCTACCCTTCCTACTTATTATGAATTCGAAACTGGCTTCCGATTTCCACAACCGGTGCCAGTATCCATTACTCTACCATTCCTACTTGTTATGACTTCGAACCTGGCTTCCGATTGCCACACCCGGTGCCAGTATCCATTACTCTACACTTCCTATTTATTATGAATTCGAAAATGTCTTCCGATTTCCACAACCGGTGCCAGTATCTATTACTCTACCCTACTACTTACTATGAATTCGAACCTGGCCTTCCGATTTCCACAACCGGTGCCAGTATCCATTACTTTACCCTTCCTACTTACTATGATTTCGAACCTGGTTTTCCGATTTCCACAAACGGTGCCAGTATCCATTACTCTACCCTTCCTACTTACTATGAATTCGAACCTGGCTTTCCGATTTCCACAACCGGTGCCAGTAGCCATTACACTACTCTTCCTACTTACTATGAATTCGAATCTGGTTTTCCGATTTCCACAACCGGTGCCAGTATCCATTACTCTACCCTCCCTACTTACTATGAATTCGAACCTGGCTTTCCGATTTCCACATCCGGTGCCAGTATGCATTACTCTACCCTTTCTACTTACTATGAATTCAAACCTGGATTTATGATTTCCACAACCGCTGCCAGTAGCCATTACTCTACCCTTCATACTTACTATGTATTCGAACCTGGCTTTCCGATTTCCACAACAGGTGCCAGTAGCCATTACTCTACCCTTCCTACTTACTATGAATTCGAACCTGGCTTTTCGATTTCCACAACTGGTGCCAGTATCCATTACTCTACCCATCCTAATTATTATGAATTTGAACCTGGCATCCAATTTCCACAACCGGTGCCAGTAGCCATTACTCTACCCTACCTACTTACTATGAATTCGAACCTGGCTTTCCGATTTCCACAACCGGTGACAGTAGCCAATACTCTACCCTTCCTACTTACTATGAATTCGAACCTGGCTTTCCGATTACCACAACCGGTGCCAGTATCCATTACTCTACCCTTCCTACTTACTATGAATTCGAACCTGGCTTTCCGATTTCCACAACCAGTGCCAGTAGCCATTATTCTAGCCATCCTACTTACTATGAATTCGAAACTGGCTTTCCGATTTCCAAAATAGGTGCCAGTATCCATTACTCTACCCTTTCTACTTATTATGAATTCGAACCTGGCTTCCGAATTCCACAACCGATGCCAGTATCCATTACTCTACCCATCCTAATTATTATGATTTCGAACCTGGCCTCCAATTTCCACAACCGGTGCCAGTAGCCATTTCTCTACCCTTCCTACTTACTATGAATTCGAACCTGGCTTTCCGATTTCCACAACCGGTGCCAGTATCCATTACTCTACCCTTCCTTCTTACTATGAATTCGAACCTGGATTTCCGATTTCCACAACCAGTGACGGTAGCCATTACTCTACCATTCCTACTTTTCCGATTTCCGCAACCGGTGCCAGTAGCCATTACTCTACACTCCCTACTTACTATGAATTCCAACATGGCTTTCCGATTTCCACAACCGGTGCCAGGAGCCATCACTCTACCCTTCCTACTTACTATGAATTTGAACCTGGCTTTCCGATTTCCACAACCGGTGCCAGTAGCCATCACTCTACCCTACCTACTTACTATGAATTCGAACCTTGCTTTCCGATTTCCACAACCGGTGCCAGTAGCTATCAGTCTAACCTTCCTACTTATTATGAATTCGGACCTGGCTTTCCGATTTCCACAACAGGTGCCACTAGCCATCACTCTACCCTTCCTACTTACTATGATTTCGAACCTTGATTTCTGATTCCACAACCGGTGCCAGTAGTCATCACTCTACCCTTCCTACTTACTATGAATTCAAAACTGGCTTTCCGATTTCCACAACCGGTGCGAGTAGCCATCACTCTACCCTTCCTACTTACTAGAAATTCAAACCTGGCTTTCCGATTTCCACAACCGGTGCCAGTAGACATTACTCTACCCTTCCTACTTACTATGAATTCGAACCTGGCTTTCCGATTTCCGCAACCGGTGCCAGTAGCCATCACTCTACCCTACCTACTTACTATGAATTCGAAACTGGCTTTCCGATTTCCACAACCGGTGCCAGTAGCCATCACTCTACACTTTCTACTTACTATTAAATCGAAACTGGCTTTCCGATTTCCACAACCGGTGCCAGCTTCCATTACTCTACCCTTCCTACTTACTATGAATTCAAACCTGGCTTTCCGATTTCCACAACCGGTGCCAGTAGCCATTACTCTACCCTTCCTACTTACTATGAATTCGAACCTGGCTTTCCGATTTCCACAACCGGTGCCATCATCCATTTCTCTACCCTTCCTACTTACTATGAATTCGAACCTGGCTTTCCGATTTCCACAACCGGTGCAAGCATCCATTACTCTACCCTTCCTACTTACTATGAATTCGAACCTGGCTTTCCGATTTCCAAAGCCGGTGCCAGCATCCATTACTCAACCCTTCATACTTACTATGAATTCGAACCTGGCTTTCCGATTTCCACAACCGGTGCCAGCATCCATTTCTCTAACCTTCCTACTTACTATGAATTCGAACCTGGCTTTCCGATTTCCACAACCGGTGCAAGCATCCATTATTCTACCCTTCCTACTTACTATGAATTCGAACCTGGCTTTCCGATTTCCACAACCGGAGCCAGCATCCATTACTCTACCCTTCCCACTTATTATGAATTCAAACCTGGCTTTCCGATTTCCACAACCAGTGCCAGCATCCATTACTCTAGCCTTCCTACTTACTATGAATTCGAACCTGGCTTTCCGATTTCCACAACCGGAGCCAGCATCCATTACTCTACCCTTCCTACTTACTATGCATTCGAACCTGGCTTTCCGATTTCCACAACCGGTGCCAGCATCCATTACTCTACCCTTCCTAGTTACTATGATTTCAAACCTGGCTTTCCAATTTCCACAACCGGTGCCAGCATCCATTACTCTACCCTCCCTACTTACTCTGCATTCGAACCTGGCTTTCCGATTTCTACATCCGGTGCCAGTAGCCATTACTCTACCCTTCCTACTTACTAGGAATTCAAAACTGGCTTTCCGATTTCCACAACCTGTGCCAGCATCCATTACTCTACCCTTCCTACTTACTATGAATTCGAACCTGGCATTCCGATTTCCACAACCGGTGCCAGCAGCCATTACTCTACCCTTCCTACTTACTATGAATTCGAACCTGGCTTTCCGATTTCCACATCCGGTGCCAGCATCCATTTCTCTACCCTTCCTACTTACTATGAATTCGAACCTGGCTTTCCGATTTCCACAACCGGTGCCAGCATCCATTACTCTACTCTTCCTACTTACTATGAATTCGAACCTGGCTTTCAGATTTCCACAACCGGAGCCAGCATGCAGTACTCTACCCTTCCTACTTACTATGCATTCGAACCTGGCTTTCCGATTTCCACAACCGGTGCCAGCATCCATTACTCTACCCTTCCTACTTACTATGAATTCGAACCTGGCATTCCGATTTCCACAACCAGTGCCAGCAGCCATTATTCTACCCTTCCTACTAATTATGAATTCGAACCTTGCTTTCCGATTTCCACAACCGGTGCCAGTAGCTATCAGTCTAACCTTCCTACTTATTATGAATTCGGACCTGGCTTTCCGATTTACACAACAGGTGCCACTAGCCATCACTCTACCCTTCCTACTTACTATGAATTCAAAACTGGCTTTCCGATTTCCACAACCGGTGCCAGTAGCCATTACTCTACCCTTCCTACTTACTATGAATTCGAACCTCGCTTTCCGATTTCCACAACCGGTGACAGTAGCCATTACTCTACCCATCCTACTTACTATGAATTTGAACCTGGATTTCTGATTCCACAACCGGTGCCAGTAGTCATCACTCTACCCTTCCTACTTACTATGAATTCAAAACTGGCTTTCCGATTTCCACAACCTGTGCGAGTAGCCATCACTCTACCCTTCCTACTTACTAGAAATTCAAACCTGGCTTTCCGATTTCCACAACCGGTGCCAGTAGACATTACTCTACCCTTCCTACTTACTATGAATTCGAACCTGGCTTTCGGATTTCCACAACCGGTGCCAGTAGACTTTACTCTACCCTTTCTATTTTCTATGAATTTGAACCTGGCTTTCCGATTTCCACAACCGGTGCCAGCATCCATTACTCTACCCTTCCTACTTACTATGAATTCGAACCTGGCTTTCCGATTTCCGCAACCGGTGCCAGTAGCCATCACTCTACCATACCTACTTACTATGAATTCGAAACTGGCTTTCCGATTTCCACAACCGGTGCCAGTAGCCATCACTCTACACTTTCTACTTACTATTAAATCGAACCTGGCTTTCTGATTTCCACAACCGGTGCCAGCTTCCATTACTCTACCCTTCCTACTTACTATGAATTCAAACCTGGCTTTCCGATTTCCACAACCGGTGCCAGCATCCATTTCTCTACCCTTCCTACTTACTATGAATTCGAACCTGGCTTTCCGATTTCCACAACCGGTGCAAGCATCCATTACTCTACCCTTCCTACTTACTATGAATTCGAACCTGGCTTTCCGATTTCCAAAGCCGGTGCCAGCATCCATTACTCAACCCTTCATACTTACTATGAATTCGAACCTGGCTTTCCGATTTCCACAACCGGTGCCAGCATCCATTTCTCTAACCTTCCTACTTACTATGAATTCGAACCTGGCTTTCCGATTTCCACAACCGGTGCAAGCATCCATTATTCTACCCTTCCTACTTACTATGAATTCGAACCTGGCTTTCCGATTTCCACAACCGGAGCCAGCATCCATTACTCTACCCTCCCTACTTATTATGAATTCAAACCTGGCATTCCGATTTCCACAACCGGTGCCAGCATCCATTACTCTAGCCTTCCTACTTACTATGAATTCGAACCTGGCTTTCCGATTTCCACAACCGGAGCCAGCATCCATGACTCTACCCTTCCTACTTACTATGCATTCGAACCTGGCTTTCCGATTTCCACAACCGGTGCCAGCATCCATTACTCTACCCTTCTTACTTATTATGAATTCAAACCTGGCTTTCCGATTTCCACAACCGGTGCCAGCATCCATTACTCTAGCCTTCCTACTTACTATGAATTCGAACCTGGCTTTCCGATTTCCACAACCGGAGCCAGCATCCATTACTCTACCCTTCCTACTTACTATGCATTCGAACCTGGCTTTCCGATTTCCACAACCGGTGCCAGCATCCATTACTCTACCCTTCCTAGTTACTATGATTTCAAACCTGGCTTTCCAATTTCCACAACCGGTGACAGTAGCCATTACTCTACCCATCCTACTTACTACGAATTTGAACCTGGATTTCTGATTCCACAACCGGTGCCAGTAGTCATCACTCTACCCTTCCTACTTACTATGAATTCAAAACTGGCTTTCCGATTTCCACAACCGGTGCGAGTAGCCATCACTCTACCCTTCCTACTTACTAGAAATTCAAACCTGGCTTTCCGATTTCCACAACCGGTGCCAGTAGACATTACTCTACCCTTCCTACTTACTATGAATTCGAACCTGGCTTTCGGATTTCCACAACCGGTGCCAGTAGACTTTACTCTACCCTTCCTACTTACTATGAATTCGAACCTGGCTTTCCGATTTCCGCAACCGGTGCCAGTAGCCATCACTCTACCCTACCTACTTACTATGAATTCGAAACTGGCTTTCCGATTTCCACAACCGGTGCCAGTAGCCATCACTCTACACTTTCTACTTACTATTAAATCGAACCTGGCTTTCTGATTTCCACAACCGGTGCCAGCTTCCATTCCTCTACCCTTCCTACTTACTATGAATTCAAACCTGGCTTTCCGATTTCCACAACCGGTGCCAGCATCCATTTCTCTAACCTTCCTACTTACTATGAATTCGAACCTGGCTTTCCGATTTCCACAACCGGTGCAAGCATCCATTATTCTACCCTTCCTACTTACTATGAATTCGAACCTGGCTTTCCGATTTCCACAACCGGAGCCAGCATCCATTACTCTACCCTTCCTACTTATTATGAATTCAAACCTGGCTTTCCGATTTCCACAACCGGTGCCAGCATCCATTACTCTAGCCTTCCTACTTACTATGAATTCGAACCTGGCTTTCCGATTACCACAACCGGAGCCAGCATCCATTACTCTACCCTTCCTACTTACTATGCATTCGAACCTGGCTTTCCGATTTCCACAACCGGTGCCAGCATCCATTACTCTACCCTTCCTAGTTACTATGATTTCAAACCTGGCTTTCCAATTTCCACAACCGGTGCCAGCATCCATTACTCTACCCTTCCTACTTACTCTGCATTCGAACCTGTCTTTCCGATTTCTACATCCGGTGCCAGTAGCCATTACTCTACCCTTCCTACTTACTAGGAATTCAAAACTGGCTTTCCGATTTCCACAACCGGTGCCAGCATCCATTACTCTACCCTTCCTACTTACTATGAATTCGAACCTGGCATTCCGATTTCCACAACCGGTGCCAGCAGCCATTACTCTAACCTTCCTACTTACTATGAATTCGAACCTGACTTTCCGATTTCCACAACCGGAGCCAGCATCCATTACTCTACCCTTCCTACTTACTATGCATTCGAACCTGGTTTTCCGATTTCCACAACCGGTGCAAGCATCCATTATTCTACCCTTCCTACTTACTATGAATTCGAACCTGGCTTTCCGATTTCCACAACCGGAGCCAGCATCCATTACTCTACCCTTCCTACTTATTATGAATTCAAACCTGGCTTTCCGATTTCCACAACCGGTGCCAGCATCCATTACTCTAGCCTTCCTACTTACTATGAATTCGAACCTGGCTTTCCGATTTCCACAACCGGAGCCAGCATCCATTACTCTACCCTTCCTACTTACTATGCATTCGAACCTGGTTTTCCGATTTCCACAACCGGTGCCAGCATCCATTACTCTACCCTTCCTAGTTACTATGATTTCAAACCTGGCTTTCCAATTTCCACAACCGGTGCCAGCATCCATTACTCTACCCTACCTACTTACTCTGCATTCGAACCTGGCTTTCCGATTTCTACATCCGGTGCCAGTAGCCATTACTCTACCCTTCCTACTTACTAGGAATTCAATACTGGCTTTCCGATTTCCACAACCGGTGCCAGCATCCATTACTCTACCCTTCCTACTTACTATGAATTCGAATCTGGCATTCCGATTTCCACAACCGGTGCCAGCAGCCATTACTCTACCCTTCCTACTTACTATGAATTCGAACCTGGCTTTCCGATTTCCACATCCGGTGCCAGCATCCATTACTCTACTCTTCCTACTTACTATGAATTCGAACCTGGCTTTCCGATTTCCACAACCGGAGCCAGCATGCATTACTCTACCCTTCCTACTTACTATGCATTCGAACCTGGCTTTCCGATTTCCACAACCGGTGCCAGCATCCATTACTCTACCCTTCCTACTTACTATGAATTCGAACCTGGCATTCCGATTTCCACAACCGGTGCCAGCAGCCATTACTCTACCCTTCCTACTTATTATGAATTCGAACCTGGCTTTCCGATTTCCACAACCATTGCCAGTAGCCATTACACTACCCTTCCTACTTATTATGAATTCGAACCTGGCTTCCGATTTCCACGACCGGCGCCAGTAGCCATTACTCTACCTTCCTACTTATTATGAATTCGAACCTGGATTTCCGATTTCCACAACCGGTGCCAGTAGCCATCACTCTACACTTTCTACTTACTATTAAATCGAACCTGGCTTTCTGATTTCCACAACCGGTGCCAGCTTCCATTACTCTACCCTTCCTACTTACTATGAATTCAAACCTGGCTTTCCGATTTCCACAACCGGTGCCAGTAGCCATTACTCTACCCTTCCTACTTACTATGAATTCGAACCTGGCTTTCCGATTTCCACAACCGGTGCCAGCATCCATTTCTCTACCCTTCCTACTTACTATGAATTCGGACCTGGCTTTCCGATTTCCACAACTGGTGCCAGTATCCATTTACTCTACCCTTCCTACTTATTATGAATTCGAAACTGGCTTCCGATTTCCACAACCGGTGCCAGTATCCATTACTCTACCATTCCTACTTATTATGACTTCGAACCTGGCTTCCGATTGCCACAACCGGTGCCAGTATCCATTACTCTACACTTCCTATTTATTATGAATTCGAAAATGTCTTCCGATTTCCACAACCGGTGCCAGTATCTATTACTCTACCCTACTACTTACTATGAATTTGAACCTGGCCTTCCGATTTCCACAACCGGTGCCAGTATCCATTACTTTACCCTTCCTACTTACTATGATTTCGAACCTGGTTTTCCGATTTCCACAACCGGTGCCAGTATCCATTACTCTACCCTTCCTACTTACTATGAATTCGAACCTGGCTTTCCGATTTCCACAACCGGTGCCAGTAGCCATTACACTACTCTTCCTACTTACAATGAATTCGAATCTGGTTTTCCGATTTCCACAACCGGTGCCAGTATCCATTACTCTATCCTCCCTACTTACTATGAATTCGAACCTGGCTTTCCGATTTCCACAACCGGTGCCAGTATCCATTACTCTACCCTTCCTACTTACTATGAATTCGAACCTGGATTTCCGTTTTCCACAACCGGTGACAGTAGCCATTACTCTACCATTCCTACTTACTACGAATTCGAACATGGCTTTCCGATTTCCACAACTGGTGCACTATCCATTACTCTACCCTTCCTACTTATTATGAATTCGAACCTGGCTTCCGATTTCCAAAACCGGTGCCAGTATCCATTACTCTACCCTTCCTAATTAATATGAATTCGAACCTGGCTTCCGATTTCCACAACCGGTGCCTTTATCTATTACTCTACCCTACGTACTTACTATGAATTCGAACCTGGCCTTCCGATTTCCACAACCGGTGCCCGTATCCATTACTTTACCCTTCCTTCTTACTATGAATTCGAACCTGGCTTTCCGATTTCCACAACCGGTGCCAGTATCCATTACTCTACTCTTCCTACTAACTATGAATTCGAACCTGGCTTTCCGATTTCCACAACCGGTGCCAGTATCCATTACTCTACCCTTCCTAATTACTATGAATTCGAACCTGGCTTTCTGATTTCCACAACTGGTGCCAGTATCCATTTACTCTACCCTTCCTACTTACTATGAATTCGAACCTGGCTTTCCGATTTCCACAACCGGTGCCAGCATCCATTTCTCTAACCTTCCTACTTACTATGAATTCGAACCTGGCTTTCCGATTTCCACAACCGGTGCAAGCATCCATTATTCTACCCTTCCTACTTACTATGAATTCGAACCTGGCTTTCCGATTTCCACAACCGGAGCCAGCATCCATTACTCTACCCTTCCTACTTATTATGAATTCAAACCTGGCTTTCCGATTTCCACAACCGGTGCCAGCATCCATTACTCTAGCCTTCCTACTTACTATGAATTCGAACCTGGCTTTCCGATTTCCACAACCGGTGCCAGTAGCCATTACTCTACCCTTCCTACTTACTATGAATTCGAACCTGGCTTTCCGATTTCCACAACCGGTGCCAGCATCCATTTCTCTACCCTTCCTACTTACTATGAATTCGAACCTGGCTTTCCGATTTCCACAACTGGTGCCAGTATCCATTTACTCTACCCTTCCTACTTACTATGAATTCGAACCTGGCTTTCCGATTTCCAAAGCCGGTGCCAGCATCCATTACTCTACCCTTCCTACTTACTATGATTTCAAACCTGGCTTTCCGATTTCCACAACCGGTGCCAGTAGCCATCACTCTACCATTCTACTTACTATGAATTCTAACCTGGCTTTCCGATTTCCACAACCGGTGCCAGTATCCATTACTCTACCCTTCCTACTTACTATGCATTCGAACCTGGCTTTCCGTTTTCCACAACCGGTGCCAGTAGTCATCACTCTACCCTTCCTACTTACTATGAATTCGAACCTGGCTTTCCGATTTCCACAACCAGTGCCAGTAGCCATCACTCTACCCTTCCTACTTACTATGAATTCAAACCTGGCTTTCCGATTTCCACAACCGGTGCAAGTATCCATTACTCTACCCTTCCTACTTACTATGCATTCGAACCTGGCTTTCCGATTTCCACAACCGGTGCCAGTAGTCATCACTCTACCCTTCCTACTTTCTATGAATTCGAACCTGGCTTTCTGATTTCCACAACCGTTGAAAGTAGCCATCACTCTACCCTTCCTACTTACTACGAATTCAAACCTGGCTTTCCGATTTCTACAACCGGTGCCAGTCGCCATTATTCTACTTTTCCTACTTACTATGAATTGGAACCTGGCTTTCCGATTTCCGCAACCGGTGCCAGTAGCCATCACTCTACCCTACTTACTTACTATGAATTCGAACCTGGCTTTCCGATTTCCAAAACCGGTGCCAGTAGCCATCACTCTACCCTTCCTACTTATTATGAATTCGAACCTGGCTTTCCGATTTCCACAACCGGTGCCAGTAGCCATCACTCTACCCTTCCTACTTACTATGAATTCGAACCTGGCTTTCCGATCTCCACAACCGGTGCCAGTAGCCATCACTCTACCCTTACTACTTACTATGAATTCGAACCTGGCTTTCCGATTTCCACAACCGGTGCCAGTAGCCATTACTCTACCCTTCCTACTTACTATGAATTCGAACCTGGCTTTCCGATGTCCACAACCGGTGCCAGTAGCCATTACTCTAACCTTCCTACTTACTATGCATTTGAACCTGGCTTTCCGATTTCCACAACCGGTGCCAGCATCCATTACACTACCCTTCCTACTTACTATGAATTTAAACCTGGCTTTCCGATGTCCACAACCGGTGCCAGTAACCATTACTCTAACCTTCCTACTTACTATGCATTCGAACCTGGCTTTCCGATTTCCACAACCGGTGCCAGCATCCATTACTCTACCCTTCCTACTTACTATGAATTCGAACCTGGCTTTCCGATTTCCACAACCGGTGCCAGCATCCATTACTCTACCCTTCCTACTTACTATGAATTCGAACCTGGCTTTCCGATTTCCACAACCGGTGCCAGTAGCCATTACTCTACCCTTCCTACTTACTATGAATTCAAACCTGGCTTTCCGATTTCCAAAACCGGTGCCAGTAGCCATCACTCTACCCTTCCTACTTACTATGCATTCGAACGTGGCTTTCCGATTTCCACAACCGGTGCCAGTATCCATTACTCTACCCTTCCTACTTACTATGCATTCGAACCTGGCTTTCCGATTTCCACAACCGGTGCCAGTAGCCATCACTCTACCCTTCCTACTTACTATGCATTCGAACCTGGCTTTACGATTTCCACAACCGGTGCCTGCATCCATTACTCTACCCTTCTTACTTAATATGCATTCGAACCTGGCTTTCCGATTTCCAAACCGGTGCCAGTATCCATTACTCTACCCTTCCTACTTACTATGAATTCGAACCTGGCTTTCCGATTTCCACAACCGGTGCCAGCATCCATTTCTCTACCCTTCCTACTTACTATGAATTCGAACCTGGCTTTCCGATTTCCACAACCGGTGCCAGTAGCCATTACTATACCCTTCCTACTTACTATGAATTCGAACCTGGCTTTCCGATTTCCACAACCGGTGCCAGTAGCCATCACTCTACCCTTTCTACTTACTATGAATTCGAACCTGGCTTTCCGATTTCCACAACCGGTGCCAGTATCAATTACACTACGCTTCCTACTTACTATGATTTCGAACCTGGCTTTCCGATTTCCACAACCGGTGCCAGCATCCATTATTCTACCCTTCCTACTTACTATGAATTCGAACCTGGCTTTCCGATTTCCAAAACCGGTGCCAGTAGCCATCACTCTACCCTTCCTACTTATTATGAATTCGAACCTGGCTTTCCGATTTCCACAACCGGTGCCAATAGCCATCACTCTCCCCTCCCTACTTACTATGAATTCGAACCTGGCTTTCCGATCTCCACAACCGGTGCCAGTAGCCATCACTCTACCCTTACTACTTACTATGAATTCGAACCTGGCTTTCTGATTTCCACAACCGGTGCCAGTAGCCATTACTCTACCCTTCCTACTTACTATGAATTCGAACCTGGCTTTCCGATGTCCACAACCGGTGCCAGTAGCCATTACTCTAACCTTCCTACTTACTATGCATTCGAACCTGGCTTTCCGATTTCCACAACCGGTGCCAGCATCCATTACACTACCCTTCCTACTTACTATGAATTTAAACCTGGCTTTCCGATTTCCACAACCGGTGCCAGCATCCATTACACTACCCTTCCTACTTACTATGAATTTAAACCTGGCTTTCCGATTTCCACAACCGGTGCCAGCATCCATTACACTACCCTTCCTACTTACTATGAATTTAAACCTGGCTTTCCGATGTCCACAACCGGTGCCAGTATCCATTACTCTACCCTTCCTACTTACTATGCATTCGAACCTGGCTTTCTGATTTCCACAACCGTTGCAAGTAGCCATCACTCTACCCTTCCTACTTAATACGAATTCAAACCTGGCTTTCCGATTTCTACAACCGGTGCCAGTCGCCATTAATCTACTTTTCCTACTTACTATGAATTCGAACCTGGCTTTCCGATTTCCACAACCGGTGCCAGCATCCATTACTCTACCCTTCCTACTTACTATGAATTCGAACCTGGCTTTCCGATTTCCACAACCGGTGCCAGTAGCCATTACTCTACCCTTCCTACTTACTATGAATTCAAACCTGGCTTTCCGATTTCCAAAACCGGTGCCAGTAGCCATCACTCTACCCTTCCTACTTACTATGCATTCGAACGTGGCTTTCCGATTTCCACAACCGGTGCCAGTATCCATTACTCTACCCTTCCTACTTACTATGCATTCGAACCTGGCTTTCCGATTTCCACAACCGGTGCCAGTAGCCATCACTCTACCCTTCCTACTTACTATGCATTCGAACGTGGCTTTACGATTTCCACAACCGGTGCCTGCATCCATTACTCTACCCTTCTTACTTAATATGCATTCGAAACTGGCTTTCCGATTTCCACAACCGGTGCCAGTAGCCATTACTCTACCCTTCCTACTTACTATGAATTCGAACCTGGCTTTCCGATTTCCAAACCGGTGCCAGTATCCATTACTCTACCCTTCCTACTTACTATGAATTCGAACCTGGCTTTCCGATTTCCACAACCGGTGCCAGCATCCATTTCTCTACCCTTCCTAGTTACTATGAATTCGAACCTGGCTTTCCGATTTCCACAACCGGTGCCAGCATCCATTACTCTACCCTTCCTACTTACTATGCATTCGAACGTGGCTTTCCGATTTCCACAACCGGTGCCAGTAGCTATTACTCTACCCTTCCTACTTACTATGCATTCGAACGTGGCTTTCCGATTTCCACAACCGGTGCCAGTATCCATTACTCTACCCTTCCTACTTACTATGCATTCGAACCTGGCTTTCCGATCTCCACAACCGGTGCCAGTAGCCATCACTCTACCCTTACTACTTACTATGAATTCGAACCTGGCTTTCTGATTTCCACAACCGGTGCCAGTAGCCATTACTCTACCCTTCCTACTTACTATGAATTCGAACCTGGCTTTCCGATGTCCACAACCGGTGCCAGTAGCCATTACTCTAACCTTCCTACTTACTATGCATTCGAACCTGGCTTTCCGATTTCCACAACCGGTGCCAGCATCCATTACACTACCCTTCCTACTTACTATGAATTTAAACCTGGCTTTCCGATGTCCACAACCGGTGCCAGTATCCATTACTCTACCCTTCCTACTTACTATGCATTCGAACCTGGCTTTCTGATTTCCACAACCGTTGCAAGTAGCCATCACTCTACCCTTCCTACTTATTATGAATTCGAACCTGGCTTTCCGATTTCCACAACCGGTGCCAATAGCCATCACTCTACCCTTCCTACTTACTATGAATTCGAACCTGGCTTTCCGATCTCCACAACCGGTGCCAGTAGCCATCACTCTACCCTTACTACTTACTATGAATTCGAACCTGGCTTTCCGATTTCCACAACCGGTGCCAGTAGCCATTACTCTACCCTTCCTACTTACTATGAATTCGACCCTGGCTTTCCGATGTCCACAACCGGTGCCAGTAGCCATTACTCCAACCTTCCTACTTACTATGCATTCGAACCTGGCTTTCCGATTTCCACAACCGGTGCCAGCATCCATTACACTACCCTTCCTACTTACTATGAATTTAAACCTGGCTTTCCGATGTCCACAACCGGTGCCAGTATCCATTACTCTACCCTTCCTACTTACTATGCATTCGAACCTGGCTTTCTGATTTCCACAACCGTTGCAAGTAGCCATCACTCTACCCTTCCTACTTAATACGAATTCAAACCTGGCTTTCCGATTTCTACAACCGGTGCCAGTCGCCATTAATCTACTTTTCCTACTTACTATGAATTCGAACCTGGCTTTCCGATTTCCACAACCGGTGCCAGCATCCATTACTCTACCCTTCCTACTTACTATGAATTCGAACCTGGCTTTCCGATTTCCACAACCGGTGCCAGTAGCCATTACTCTACCCTTCCTACTTACTATGAATTCAAACCTGGCTTTCCGATTTCCAAAACCGGTGCCAGTAGCCATCACTCTACCCTTCCTACTTACTATGCATTCGAACGTGGCTTTCCGATTTCCACAACCGGTGCCAGTATCCATTACTCTACCCTTCCTACTTACTATGAATTCGAACCTGGCTTTCCGATTTCCACAACCGGTGCCAGTAGCCATCACTCTACCCTTCCTACTTACTATGCATTCGAACGTGGCTTTACGATTTCCACAACCGGTGCCTGCATCCATTACTCTACCCTTCTTACTTAATATGCATTCGAAACTGGCTTTCCGATTTCCACAACCGGTGCCAGTAGCCATTACTCTACCCTTCCTACTTACTATGAATTCGAACCTGGCTTTCCGATTTCCAAACCGGTGCCAGTATCCATTACTCTACCCTTCCTACTTACTATGAATTCGAACCTGGCTTTCCGATTTCCACAACCGGTGCCAGCATCCATTTCTCTACCCTTCCTAGTTACTATGAATTCGAACCTGGCTTTCCGATTTCCACAACCGGTGCCAGCATCCATTACTCTACCCTTCCTACTTACTATGCATTCGAACGTGGCTTTCCGATTTCCACAACCGGTGCCAGTAGCTATTACTCTACCCTTCCTACTTACTATGCATTCGAACGTGGCTTTCCGATTTCCACAACCGGTGCCAGTATCCATTACTCTACCCTTCCTACTTACTATGCATTCGAACCTGGCTTTCCGATTTCCACAACCGGTGCCAGCAGCCATCACTCTACCCTTCCTACTTACTATGCATTCGAACGTGGCTTTACGATTTCCACAACCGGTGCCTGCATCCATTACTCTACCCTTCTTACTTAATATGCATTCGAAACTGGCTTTCCGATTTCCACAACCGGTGCCAGTAGCCATTACTCTACCCTTCCTACTTACTATGAATTCGAACCTGGCTTTCCGATTTCCACAACCGGTGCCAGCATCCATCACTCTACCCTTCCTACTTACTATGATTTCAAACCTGGCTTTCCGATTTCCACAACCGGTGCCAGCACCCATTACTCTACCCTTCCTACTTACTATGAATTCGAACCTGGCTTTCCGATTTCCACAACCGGTGCCAGCATCCATTACTCTACCCTTCCTACTTACTATGAATTCGAACCTGGCTTTCCGATTACCACAACCGGTGCCAGTAGCCATTACTCTACCCTTCCTACTTACTATGAACTCGAACCTGGCTTTCCGATTTCCACAGCCGGTGCCAACATCCATTACTCTACCCTTCCTACTTACTATGAATTCAAACCTGGCTTTCCGATTTCCACAACCGGTGCCAGCATCCATTACTCTACCCTTCCTACTTACTATGAATTCGAACGTGGCTTTCCGATTTCCACAACCGGTGCCAGCATCCATTTCTCTACCCTTCCTACTTACTATGCATTCGAACCTGGCTTTCCGATTTCCAAAACCGGTGCCAGTAGCCATCACTCTACCCTTCCTACTTACTATGAATTCGAACGTGGCTTTCCGATTTCCAAAACCGGTGCCACCTTCCATTACTCTACCCTTCCTACTTACTATGAATTCGAACCTGGCTTTCCGATTTCCACAACCGGTGCCAGTAGCCATCACTCTACACTTCCTACTTACTATGAATTCGAACCTGGCTTTCCGATTACCACAACCGGTGCCAGTAGCCATTACTCTACCCTTCCTACTTACTATGAACTCGAACCTGGCTTTCCGATTTCCACAGCCGGTGCCAACATCCATTACTCTACCCTTCCTACTTACTATGAATTCAAACCTGGCTTTCCGATTTCCACAACCGGTGCCAGCATCCATTACTCTACCCTTCCTACTTACTATGAATTCGAACCTGGCTTTCCGATTTCCACAACCGGTGCCAGCATCCATTTCTCTACCCTTCCTAGTTACTATGAATTCGAACCTGGCTTTCCGATTTCCACAACCGGTGCCAGCATCCATTACTCTACCCTTCCTACTTACTATGCATTCGAACGTGGCTTTCCGATTTCCACAACCGGTGCCAGTAGCTATTACTCTACCCTTCCTACTTACTATGCATTCGAACGTGGCTTTCCGATTTCCACAACCGGTGCCAGTATCCATTACTCTACCCTTCCTACTTACTATGCATTCGAACCTGGCTTTCCGATTTCCACAACCGGTGCCAGTAGCCATCACTCTACCCTTCCTACTTACTATGCATTCGAACGTGGCTTTACGATTTCCACAACCGGTGCCTGCATCCATTACTCTACCCTTCTTACTTAATATGCATTCGAAACTGGCTTTCCGATTTCCACAACCGGTGCCAGTAGCCATTACTCTACCCTTCCTACTTACTATGAATTCGAACCTGGCTTTCCGATTTCCACAACCGGTGCCAGCATCCATCACTCTACCCTTCCTACTTACTATGATTTCAAACCTGGCTTTCCGATTTCCACAACCGGTGCCAGCACCCATTACTCTACCCTTCCTACTTACTATGAATTCGAACCTGGCTTTCCGATTTCCACAACCGGTGCCAGCATCCATTACTCTACCCTTCCTACTTACTATGAATTCGAACCTGGCTTTCCGATTACCACAACCGGTGCCAGTAGCCATTACTCTACCCTTCCTACTTACTATGAACTCGAACCTGGCTTTCCGATTTCCACAGCCGGTGCCAACATCCATTACTCTACCCTTCCTACTTACTATGAATTCAAACCTGGCTTTCCGATTTCCACAACCGGTGCCAGCATCCATTACTCTACCCTTCCTACTTACTATGAATTCGAACGTGGCTTTCCGATTTCCACAACCGGTGCCAGCATCCATTTCTCTACCCTTCCTACTTACTATGCATTCGAACCTGGCTTTCCGATTTCCAAAACCGGTGCCAGTAGCCATCACTCTACCCTTCCTACTTACTATGAATTCGAACGTGGCTTTCCGATTTCCAAAACCGGTGCCACCTTCCATTACTCTACCCTTCCTACTTACTATGAATTCGAACCTGGCTTTCCGATTTCCACAACCGGTGCCAGTAGCCATCACTCTACACTTCCTACTTACTATGAATTCGAACCTGGCTTTCCGATTACCACAACCGGTGCCAGTAGCCATTACTCTACCCTTCCTACTTACTATGCATTCGAACCTGCCTTTCCGATTTCCACAGCCGGTGCCAACATCCATTACTCTACCCTTCCTACTTACTATGAATTCAAACCTGGCTTTCCGATTTCCACAACCGGTGCCAGCATCCATTACTCTACCCTTCCTACTTACTATGAATTCGAACGTGGCTTTCCGATTTCCACAACCGGTGCCAGCATCCATTTCTCTACCCTTCCTACTTACTATGCATTCGAACCTGGCTTTCCGATTTCCAAAACCGGTGCCAGTAGCCATCACTCTACCCTTCCTACTTACTATGAATTCGAACGTGGCTTTCCGATTTCCAAAACCGGTGCCACCTTCCATTACTCTACCCTTCCTACTTACTATGAATTCGAACCTGGCTTTCCGATTTCCACAACCGGTGCCAGTAGCCATCACTCTACACTTCCTACTTACTATGAATTCGAACCTGGCTTTCCGATTACCACAACCGGTGCCAGTAGCCATTACTCTACCCTTCCTACTTACCATGAACTCGAACCTGGCTTTCCGATTTCCACAGCCGGTGCCAACATCCATTACTCTACCCTTCCTACTTACTATGAATTCAAACCTGGCTTTCCGATTTCCACAACTGGTGCCAGCATCCATTACTCTACCCTTCCTACTTACTATGCATTCGAACCTGGCTTTCCGATTTCCAAAACCGGTGCCAGTAGCCATCACTCTACCCTTCCTACTTACTATGAATTCGAACGTGGCTTTCCGATTTCCAAAACCGGTGCCACCTTCCATTACTCTACCCTTCCTACTTACTATGAATTCGAACCTGGCTTTCCGATTTCCACAACCGGTGCCAGTATCCATCACTCTACCCTTCCTACTTACTATGAATTCGAACCTGGCTTTCCGATTTCCACAACCGGTGCCAGTATCCATCACTCTACCCTTCCTACTTACTATGCATTCGAACCTGGCTTTCCGATTTCCACAACCGGTGCCAGTAGCCATTACTCTACCCTTCCTACTTACTATGAATTCGACCCTGGCTTTCCGATTTCCACAACCGGTGCCAGTATCCATCACTCTACCCTTCCTACTTACTATGCATTCGATCCTGGCTTTCCGATTTCCACAACCGGTGCCAGTAGCCATTACTCTACCCTTCCTACTTACTATGAATTCGAACCTGGCTTTCCGATTTCCACAACCGGTGCCAGCATCCATTACTCTACCCTTCCTACTTACTATGAATTCGAACCTGGCTTTCCGATTTCCAAACCGGTGCCAGTAGCCATTACTCTACCCTTCCTACTTACTATGCATTTGAACCTGGCTTTCCGATTTCTACAACCGGTGCCAGTAGCCATCACTCTACCCTTTCTACTTACTATTAAATCGAACCTGGCTTTCTGATTTCCACAACCGGTGCCAGCTTCCATTACTCTACTTTTCCTACTTACTATGAATTCAAACCTGGCTTTCCGATTTCCACAACCGGTGCCAGCATCCATTACTGTACCCTTCCTACTTACTATGAATTCAAACCTGGCTTTCCGATTACCACAACTGGTGCCATTAGCCATTACTCTACCCTTCCTACTTACTATGAATTCGAACCTGGCTTTCCGATTTCCACAACCGGTGCCAGCCTCCATTACTCTACCCTTCCTACTTACTATGAATTCGAACCTGGCTTTCCGATTTCCACAACCGGTGCCAGCATCCATTACTCTACCCTTCCTACTTACTATGAATTCGAACCTGGCTTTCCGATTTCCACAACCGGTGCCAGCAGCCATTACTCTACCCTTCCTACTTACTATGCATTCGAACCTGGCTTTCCAATTTCCAGAACCGGTGCCAGTAGCCATTACTCTTACCCTTCCTACTTACTATGCATTCGAACCTGGCTTTCCGATTTCCAAAACCTCCTTATTTTGAATTTATGATTGGTGCTAAATGTTATGTAGTATTTGCAGCTAACTAAGCATGAAGTTTTGACACGTGCGATACACAAACTACAGGCTAATTGAACGAGATTCATGAATAGAGAAAACTCACTTCTAGGCATTGACACTTTTAAACATAAGGGTTTACATGGTACACTTCTTGAAACACTCATATTGCGAAACGCTCGAAAAACATTTTATAATCATATCACCTTAAGCAAGGCATTTTACTGCCACTGTTGTGCAGGGGTCGCATAGGAGGAAAGTTATGAGAAAGAATGACAGGTTATAGGGGTGTCAGGAAGTGCGTAAAAGAAGGATGACTGTGACCATAAGGTGAGGGATCAGTTTATATATTGATTGTAATGTAGAACTGTTGCCCCAACTTTATATCCACATTATAATAGTACAGAAAAATCTTTTTATAATCATATCGCCCAAAGCAAGACATTTTACTGCCACTGTTGTGCAGAGGGTTACATAGGAGGAAAGTTATGAAAAAGAGTGACAGGTTATAGGGGTGTCAGGAAGTGGGTAAGAGAAGGATGAGAATAATGATGAGAGTGAAGTGGACGGAGAAAGAAGCATGAGAGAGAGGTATCAAGTCAGTGAGATAGGAGATGACTATTGACTTTACATTTAATTTCTGTCGGGAAAGCAAGTGTGCGGAAGGGAATTCCACACTCGGGAAATGCGAGAAAAGAAGCTGATGGAGTAGATTTTGCGTTTATATTTTATTGGATTCACAGTAAAACGGTGGGACCTAGTTGCTAATCTTTTGGCTCGAGTAAATTCATATATATGGGAAACCCGTGAGCTAAGTTCATCGGAGTAGAAGACGTGAAAGTATTTGTAGAAGAGACACAAGGAAGCCACATTGCGCCGGTTAGAAAGTGACTATATCTGAGCTGCCAAATCGTGATCAATCACATTACAAATTCTGCGGTGGATTTTGTGAACGACTCCTAGGTTCACAGAAGAAGCACGCGACCAGATATGGCAGCAATATTCAATGCACGGGCGGATGGTAGATTTATATATGTGCAGGATTGTTTCAGACGGGAAAAACCTCCTGGCCCTACACAGAGAACCGACATTCTTAGCAGCGGATTTAGCTATGGATTCTATATAGCGATTCAACTTGAAGTCTGTTGTGAGAGTTAACCCGAGGAGGCGCAGTGTTTTACTTTCAGGGAGACTAGCCTGATCCATGCTAATGGTCGTAGGAGCGATTGTCTGTGATGGTTAAGAAATAGCAGCTTCGTTTTTGAAGCATTAAAATTCACGAGCCATTTCTTACCACTGTCCGCCACGGATAGAGATCCTTTTCAAGCTGCCTCGGCAGATTTTTGATCGAGGCGAGAGTAAACCGTAGTGTCGTCCTACTTGGCATATAGGCTGACGACACTACTTATATAATTATATAATAAACTCAAGTTAAATATATGATTATTAAGCATGACATAGAAGCAGAAGGTGATAGGAAGATTGTAGTGCGTCTGTTTCCAAAAGTGTGTTGCCTGTCTGCACTAAAAATAAAATAAAATTAATTTTATTACTAATCTAATGCTACTTCCAAAAACAAAAGCCGCGCGCCACGTCCACACGGCTGAATCATCCTCATTTCCTCACCCGAAAGCTTCTCTCCATGAATCACTACTTTGTTGCAGTTGTTCGCATCATTAAACAATTGAAATGGTAAAACGTAACCGTAAGTTCTATATTAACAGTTTCTTCTCTTTCACCTTTCACCTGTGGAAATATTTACCGGTTTCTTGTTTTCCAGTCAATTTTACTCTTCAAAATCTTTACATTTACTTTCTGATTCCTGTTCTGACGTTCTAAACACATGTGGCATTTAGTAATCCTATAATTTGAGTGGCTCTTGAGCCTTGGTTAATATGAACTTAGTAAAAAGAAATATCCTAGATTTTTGCTGGGCACGAATGCGGGCGCTAGGGAAAAACAATTTTCTACACACACACACACACATACACACACACACACACACAACACACACACACACACACACACACACACATATATATATATATATATATATATATATATTGTGTGTATTTTGGCAGCATTTTTTCATTAATGCAGGTTTCATTGAATAATATAGACAAGTTTTGTCTATTAATTTTGTGTAGGATCCGTTCATACCGTCTGATATACTTGATGGTGATGTCGTTAAAAGACAACAAAAAATCACAGTATTTGTTGAATTTTTTATCGGGTCTAAGCTTTCGGCTCACATAAGCCATTATCAAAGAGTAAATATTAACACACAGTAAACATAGAACATTTAAGCTATTAACAATAAAGATAATTGAATTGAAAATATAAGTCCATCCCTACCGTGGCGGATGGCCGAAGACAGTGACAAAATAGTGGTGTTGTGGTCCCTGGTCTGATTACAGACATTTGAGTACGTTGTTGGAAATATCGAAATTGATTGTATTCAAACCAGGTTTAAATTGTTTAATGTAGAGTGCTTCGAGGATTTTTAGTTTCTGCTTATTATTTTCTTGTTTGAGTATGTATGTGTTATCAACAAGCGTTTTTCTCAGAAGTGTGCGCTGATAACCGTGTTGTTCTAAATGACGGAATATATTTGAATTTTTATTTAAGTGCAACGTCAGACGCCGTGAGAGCGAATTTGTGGTGTGGCCGATGTAGATATTATTGAGGTTGTTAGCCTGCATTAATATATATATATATATATATATATATATATATATATATATATATATATATGGTTAGGTCTTGAAGGCTATCACAATGCGGTTAGTAAAATAAAGGAAGGTAAAGAAGGTATTGGTTATTGCTTATTTATTATTCATTAATTTTTCGAGATCAAAATCTCATTTTCAGAATGATAGGAGAGCTTGTTTTCACATGTGTCTGCTCGTGGGACGTGATGTAAAAACAAGCTTTTCTACCATTCTGAAGATGGGATTTGATCAATAAATATTTATGATTTATGAATACCTCCATTTATTTTACTAAACGCATTGTGATAGCCTTCAAGACCTAACCATACACTTAATATACACAATGCTTCAAGCAAATTACAAAACTCTCCTATATATATATATATATATATATATATATATATATATATATATATATATAAACTATAACTCATTTTACAATGAAAAATATTCAAAAGCTCTATAATATAAATGTATTGAACACTTTTTAATACAACTAAGTGCAGGTCTAATTTAATTATGACCAGAAACTAATTGTATATATATATATTAACTGTAGATTCCACAGAGGTTCATTATTGGGATAAAGCCGGCATTGATTCTTTTGTATTTGAAACCACACTCTTTTCCTTGGTCAACATTAGCCTCTTCAGCTGCTATAGCCCATAGGAATCACTTCTTTTGGTGCATAATTCCAATTGTAATGGCTTGTCATAATCGAAAAAGCGTCTTTGAAAGGCTAAGATTTAGATTGCTGATTAACGTTAGTACATGGCTACTGGCTGCTCTGTAAAATTGTGTTAAATAAAACTAAGTCTCCCATCCCTCTTCACTTCATTCAATTTCAGAGTGTTGGTAGTAGACACGGAAAAGAAACTCTAAAACCCCTTACAGAGGTAGCTGCAGAAAGCGGAAAGAAAAGACAACAAATAAACAAGAAAAAAAAAATTTCCTCCAGTTAAAAAATGAGTCAGCACTTTTTGGGCAACCAAAGGCTTGTCAATTTCGTCTTTTGTATGGTCTTTTTCTTTTTTTAACTTGCGAGGGAAGGTACTGTAAAAGTATTATTTTGGCTTTGAAGGCTTCCCTCGATATAAACTGGTTGTGGTATTATTTATTTATTGAATTTCTTAGTCACCCCGTACTATCAAAAATTTAAACCTATGATTAAGGGTAGGTTTTCTTCGACCCTGTAACATTTTACCTCCCCTCACCCTGGCTGTTGGACGTATTCTCTCTAGCCTCTCTCTCTTACTCTCTAGCCTCTCTCTCTTACACTCTAGCCTCTCTCTCTTACTCTCTAGCTTCTCTCTCCTTTCTCTTGGACTCGTGTTCTGGCCACCTGACAATCGACTACCCTACTGTATTTGAAAAAGAGTTGAAATGTATTTGGCATTATTGTCTTTCGGAATTTCATTCGTCTTCGATTCTGGTTGATTGGTAAGTTTGCTAGACAATTCTTTTTTTCTTATTGTTCCTAATTTAAATAAGGAAATGTATTTTTCTATTTACTTTGACTTCACGTTTGCTAAAATCAAGCAGGTGCAGAAATTTAAATACCTAAGAAAATCGAAATTGTGACACTAAGATCCGAAGCCGAATTGACATGGCAAAGGTTGAAATTCAGAAACAGTAGAATAAAGAGAGACAGGAAAATTTCACTGGAAACAAAGAAGACGGAATTGGATTGGCATGTGATATCTGTCCTTCAAATATGGCAGTGAATGCTTAATTTTGAGGGAGAGACTTGAAGGAACCTAAATATGGTTCTACAGAAGGATACTGAGGATATCATAAACCCCACTTATGAGCAGCAATAAGGTTTCGGAGAGAATGGAAACGAAAAGGAAAGTAATACTTAACATAAGGAAAAGACAACTGAAGTTCCCGGGACAATTAATGTGGAAGAACGGCTTGGAGAACCTGATACTCACAGGTCAGATAGACGGAAAGAGAGAGAAAAACGCGTAACATACTTGATAGGCTTGAGAAAATGGATGGCAGAGCGGGGTTTTGATGGGTAAAAGGAGAAAGCGTATTATGAACCACTAGGTATAAGGAGATGGGGAAGGCCTTGATCGCCTACGTCATGAAGGACCACGGCACATAAAAAAAGGAAATCGGCCCATGTTATCTGCAGCATCCTTCTGTAGAACCACATTTCCTTTATTTTTACTTATATTGTCCAACATTCAGTGCCATATTAAAGAACTGACATCACGTAGCAATCTACTACTCTTTTCTTTCTACCGAAATTTTCCTATCTCTTAATACTTTACTTAGCACCTGGAATGCATTCTTGTGCTTTTGGATCTCAGGAATATAAATGTATAGAATCTGCTGTGACCACAAAGTGAGTGGTCAGTTTATATATTGATTGTAATATGGAATTGACCCCCCACTTTATATCCACAGAATCCTTCTATATAACAACATTTCAATTGCTTTAAGTTTTTCCTTTATCTTTGATGATATTGTCCAGCATTCATTGCCGTATTGAAGAACTGACATCGCATAGTAATCCAGTACTCTTTGTTTCTAGTGAAATTCTCCTGTTTCTTAATACTTTACTCAGCTTCTGGAACGTGTCCTTGGCCATGCCAATTTTTCTACGGATCTCTGTGTCGCATTTTCCGTCTTCTGTTTGAACACTAGGGAACCAAAATTGACACAAATTAAGTAACTTTAAACTTTCTTTCTCAAGAGATGTGTAATATGTGCGCTAATCATAAAAGTAAGCATATTATGTCTGTCGATATATCTGACGGGTTCTAACGTGTCGAAAGGTGAACGAGTAAACATCGGCTTGAACTTTCCGGTTAACGAAATAAAAGGCTCAGAATGATAAAGCAAAATGTTTTGCTCGTATATTCTTTTCAAATTCTACTCTTAAGTCCTCTACAGCAGTGCTACTCAAAGTGTGGTACGCGTACCGTCGCCGGTATGGGAGCCTTCGTCTGCCGGTACACGAAGATTTTCCAGAAAAGAAAGAAACAATAGTAAAACTCTATGCCACGAGAGACTGCCAGGATATTTGACTCGTTTTTGTTTTTTTTGTTTTTTTTTTACATTTTCATTTTAGTTTTATATTATTATGGCAACATTGTTCATTTAGTCACTCATGTTAAAAGTTATTGCTATCCAACTAACGAAGGCGATATAATGAACAGCAAAACAGTGAACTGAATACGCATCAGACTTTGTTCCATTCATATATCCATGATATATATATATCATATATTTTAAATACGTCTTAAATTAATTATAATTAATATTTTATTTTACTGTTTGTCTATTTTTTAGAAGATTAATGCCTTTTTTTTAAAATTCAAATGGCTTACGAAGTATTAACATTAACTTTAAATATTTTTTCTGGATTTTTAAAAATATATACCCTCGAAACCAGTGGCTGCCCTTAGAATGAACAAGATATCATGTCCTCATATTTATTACAGATAGTCTCAAAATGTCCCTGAAATAGTACATATCTAAAAAAAAAAAAAATTCCGGGGTTCACAGTCCCCACCTCTTACTCAGCTGGACTGGCTTGCTTTGCTTGCCGGTCCCTGGCACATTGAAAAACAAAACTACCGGTCCGCCACACCAGATAGTTTGAGAAGCACTGCTCTAGAGTACCTTTACCTTAATTTCCACTTAGAATTGAGTTTCTATTGCGTGATATGTATATAACTCCACCCATAGATTTGGCTATCATTTCTT
The DNA here is from genome assembly GCA_037127315.1 of Ascarosepion bandense. Lineage (NCBI taxonomy): Eukaryota > Metazoa > Mollusca > Cephalopoda > Sepiida > Sepiidae > Ascarosepion > Ascarosepion bandense. Next base: position 16,781,082 of record JBBBDQ010029769.1, on the reverse strand, counting down.
GATTGGATGCTCACAAAATATGCAGACTTGCTGGTATCCTGCAATAGTCCTTAAGAAATGTGCTCTTGAACTGGTTAATGTTCACTCTATACATTAAAATAAAGACCATTTTACTTTTTAATTTCCTGCTTGTTCGAAATCCTCTTCTGTAGTATCACTCTTTAAGAACTGAGACGATCCGAGACTTTTATTTCGTTATCCGGAAACAAAGAGTACTGGATTACGATGTGATGTCAGTTCTTCAATTTGGCAGTGAAAGCTGGACAATATCATCAAAGATGAAGGAAAAACTTAAAGCAACTGAAATGTTGTTATATAGACGAATGCTGTGGATATGAAGTGGGGAATCAATTCCATATTACAGTCAATATATAAACTGACCCCTCACTTTGTGGGCACAGAATATTCTATACATTTATATTCCTGAGATCCAAAAGCACAAGAATGCATTCCAGGAGCCGAGTAGAGTATTAAGAAACAGGACAATTTCACTAGAAACAAAGAAGAGAGTACTGGATTGCTGTGTGATGCCAGTTCTTCAATATGGCAGTGAATGCTGGACAATATCAGGAAAAATGAAGGAAATGTGGTTCTACAGAAGGATGCTGCGGATATCATGGGCCGATTTTCTTTTTTTTAATATTCCGTTGTCCTTCATGACGTAGGCGATCAAGGCCTTCCCCATCTCCTATCTATAGTGGCTCTTAATACGCTTTCTCCTTTTACCCAAGGACACGTCCAGAAGCTGGGTAAAGTATTAAGACCACTTTCACTAGAAAGAAAGAAGAGAGTACTAGATTACGATGTGATGTCAGTTCTTTAATACGACAGTGAATGCCGGACAATGTCATCACTGATGAAATGTGGTTCTACAGAAAGATGCTGCGGATATCATGGATCGAGCATGTGAGCAATGATGAGGTTTTGGAAAGAATGGCAACGAAAAGGAAATTAATATTGAGTATCAGGAAGAGACAACTGAAGTTCATTGGACATGCAATGAGGAAGGGAGGCTTGGAGAACCTGATACTAACAGGTCAGATAGAGGGGAAAAGAGACAGATGAAAGCAGCGAATAACATATTTGAAATTCCTGGGCAGGTGGATGACAGAACGGGGGTTGCGTGATGTTACAGAAGAATATGTTCTAAGGGCCTACAGGGATAGGGAGATGTGGAAGGTCATGATCGCCTACGTCCTGAAAGGACAAGGAACATAGAAGAAGAAGATGAAAGTGGAAGATTATAAAGGTGCATTTTAGACATTTGGTCACTTTTTATTATCATAAAGGCAGAAAATACCTTGCAATCAACAAAAAAAAATACTGTGTACTGTTGAAGGTGCTTCAGTTGATAGAATTGTACAAAAGTTTAGAATTAGTGATTATAGACTTTTACTCAAGCAGACCCTCTACTACATCTAAAGATGAAATCAAGACATTGCATTACACAACGCAGGAACTGGCAGAAACATTCAATATATCAAACGCCACTATTCATGAGTACTTAGAGAAGCTTGCTCAAGTTAATCGAGGTTTGGGTACCATATGATGTGTTTGCGGTCATCGAAATTAAGCAACCTTGAGCGTGGTCAGTACTTAGATGGGTGACCGCTTTGGAATACCAGGTGCTGTAAGCGTTTCTTGACGGATATGCGTTCGGGTGCAGTGGATATCAGCTCGGAAAGAGAAATCGGTGAGCCGAGTTCGAATTCCAGTTAAATTTCCTGCATTTACTTACGCACTAATACCCTTGGGGAATGGATTAATTCTTCCCCTCCCTCAAGTTACGGTTTAAATAACAGGACAGATTGCGAAAGTAACGAAATTAAAGACGGCAAATAATATATTGGTATCATTATGGCAAGTCAATTAGAGAAATTGTTAGGTTTTTCCAGGTTAATCATCAAACGATTAGAAATATTATGAAGAAAATTAATAAATGTCATTGTCGTGTCAAACAATGTTCAAGAAAACCAAGCATTGTGTCTGAGCAAAGGAAAAGGACACTGAAGAGGCAAGACATCAGAAACCGTCTTCAGAGAGTCAAAGATGTCGCCAACAGCATAAAAATGTTGACATATGCAGTAAGAAGGTCTCTGAAAGATTTAGTCTATCAAAGAAGAGTTGTCAAAAAGGAACCCATGATTTCAGAAGTTGTCAAGAACAGGCGTGTGGACTTTGCGAAAAAATTCGAGAGCAAAGATTATAAATTTTAGCTGTTTGTAATTTAGTCAGATGAAAGGAAATTTTTCCTGGCTAAAAAATTTTTTTAGGCAACTGTATGTTGAGGTGCGAGCCCAAAAAGACGAAAATGTGCCTGAGACCAGAACATTTAGAGTTCAAAGACAGTCAGTCAGTCAGTTAAATGCTATATGTGATACATGCTTGGGCGAAAGAGACATGACTGACAGAGCAGAAGATTATCCCGCAATAGGTTGCCATTACTTTCTGCGGTAGACTGGTTGCCAGCCAAGGCAATAGAACCCAATCTTTCCTGTTATTTAACCCATAACTGGTGGGAAGAGACGGATTAATACCTTTCCCAAGAGTATTTGTTTAAGTGATTGCAAGGAATTCAGCTGGAATTCGAACTCTGCTCGCCGATTTCTCGTTCGTGTCGATATTTACTACAACACAACGCACATCCAGTGTAAATTAATTCATCGAACAATCATGTGTACTAATCTCTCTAACCCCACTACATCTCTCTCTATCTCTCTCGTTCTCTCCCTTGCTCCAGTAAACCGTATTAAAAAATTTGGGGTATGTCAGGATTTAGGGCACTCGGTCTCCCTGGAATTAAACAGATTCCACAGTTCATTGTTATTTCTTTCTTTAAATCCCCAACCCTTTCATAGTGGCTCTATTGCTGTCTCCTCGGGCTCTCTTTTTTGTCAAATCCATTTATTAATCTATTATTCTATTTGGCACACACAGAATCATAGACTAATACAGCCATTTACACGATCATCTTGACGATCATCGTGTACTGACGCACACCATCTATTTTAAATATCTTTGTAGCTACATTCTACCTCTAAGTATATATATATATATATATATATATATATATATATATATATAGAGAGAGAGAGAGAGAGAGAGAGAGTGAAAGAGAAAGTATCAATATATTAATTTGCATAAGGGTGTTTATATATATATATATATATATATATATATATATATATATATAATTTAATTACTTGGTCAAAATTAAATTAGGCCAGTCCGCAGCTGTATTAAAAGTGTTCAATAGAATTATATTGTAGAATTTTTGAATATTTTTCATTTGTGAACGAGTTATACTACGCGACCCAGGTTTCTACCGCCTGGTGTTTTACAATAACTGATTTTACTGTTTTTTCAGAAAGCTCACGTAACATCTTAACGATCATCGTGTACCAACGCACACCATCTGTTTTAAATATCTTTGTAGCTTCTTTCTGTCTCTCTATCTGTATATATATATATATATAGAGAGAGAGAGAGAGAGAGAAAGAGAGAGAGAAAGTATTAATATATTAATTTGCATAAGGTTGTATCTAACTATCTATCTATCTATCTATCTATCTATCTCTATATATATATAATTTAATTACTTACTTTTTGATCATAATTGTCATGTTCTAAATTAAAAATTAATAATTAATATATATATATATATATATATATTAGAATATGTACAAGCCACAAACTACTACAAAATTGTACATATTGTTTCGACATTGAAAGAACGTTTCATCAGATATATATATATATATATATATATATATATATATAACCACCGTGTCTGTGCGCGCATGCGCGTTATACTCTCACTTCGTTTAGATATAGAAGAATTTTCAGTGACTGTTACACGTTCTCCATATCGTCCACGCGTACGATGAATAAACCTCCGGGCCTGAGCAAGAAACGTCTTAGACATGTGAAAAATGTTGAGTGCAGTCAGCCTCCAATCTACATACATACACACACACGCACACACACACATGTGTGTGTGTTTGGTTGTATTCTTAATTGGATAATCATTGTAATCATCGCCCATTTCGAAGAAAGCCTTATTTACATGAACACCCAAGAAGAGGAATCGCTGATGAATCAGATCGATTCGATTACACCAAGTCGAACATTGAGGAAAGAAGATGTTAAGGCGTGCATTAATAACTCGACCAGACGCATGCGCAGTGAAATCACATATATTACTGGGCATTCAACATTCCCTTCTTTCTTTCCTCTTCAATGTGAACAGCCCGTATAAATTTCATGGGATTTCTGAATATCAGGGCACTTGGTTCATTCAACCTATCTTTCGTCCATAGCCATTCAATAAAAAGACTGTCTGACTCTCATTCTCTCCCATTGTCTCTTGAAATCAAATAGGTTCTATCGGGTGCAGACAAATAGCACACTTGTACGGGTATATCGTTGGTGCCTACGTTTTCTAAGGCATACATTTCTTATCTCCCACTCTCTCTTTCTTACTTGCTCTCTCTGTTTGTGTATCTTTCTCTCTTTTTCTCGTTCTATATATATATATATATATATATATATATATATATATATAGAACGAGAAAAAGATATATATATATATATATATATATATATATATATATATATTTCTTTAATCCAATAGGATAAGCAGGTAGGTAGATCCCAAAAATCCGCACAGTTGTACGGTCCTAAATAATATTCATTTCATTAATATTACAAATGATCATGGTCGAGGTATATATATATATATATATATATATATATACACTAACATGAGGTTAGTTTAACGAAGAACTGGGCCACAATCGAAGAATACGTGGAAATGACTGAAATAGCTCCACGAGTTAATACTTTTGCAAGACTGTCTTATTAATCAGTGCTGTATGGAATATGCCTTCAACATCTAAGTAGTAGTTTCACTCCCACAGATTCGATTATGCAATCCTGTCTGGGCGTGTTCAGTTGAACAACACCCACACACAGACACGCGTGCACACACATTCAGAATGAAAGATATGAACAGAATTCACCAGACAGACAGACAGACAGACAGACAGACAGAGAGATGGATAGATAGATGGATAGATAGACAGATATGAACAGACTGAGATAGATAGATAGATAGATAGATAGATATGAACAGACTGAGATAGATAGATAGATAGATAGATAGATAGATAGATAGATAGATAGATAGATATGTATTTAACTCATGAACACACACACATCCATGAGATGAGATGAATGCATTTTTTCCGAGCATTTCTATAAAAACGATACCGCAGAAATACGTCCGCTTTTCAAGATAAGATAAAACACTTGAATTTATAACTTCATCTAATATCAGTTTCAAAATGCGTTGCCTAAATAAGTTAATTTTAAACAAATAGATGTGGAATTGTTTTTTTTTCTTTTTTCTTTTTTATAATCGTGTGGCCCCCAAGCAAGTCATTTTACTGCCACTGTTCTGCAGGGAGTTACAGAGGAGGACTGTTATAAGAAAGAGTGACAGGTAACAGAGGGTGTCAGGAAGAGAGTATGAGAAGGAAGAGAATACTGATGAGAGTGGGGTGGACGGAGAAAAGAGCATGAGAGAGAGGATGTAAGTTAGTGAATCGGAGATGACTATTGACTTTACATTTGAATTCTTGAAGATTGTAGCTGTCGGGAAAGCAAGTATGCAGAAGAGAATCCCACAGGCCGTAAGTGCGAGAAAAGAAGCTGATGGAGTAGAATTTGCGTTTACAATTTATTGGTTTCACAGTAAAAGGGTGGGACCTAGTTGCTAATCTTGTGGCTCGAGTAAATACATATATATGGGAAACCCCTGACCTAAGTTCATGCGAATAGAAGCCGTGAATGCATTTGTAGAAGAGACACAGGGAAGGCACATTGCGCCGGTGAGAAAGTGACTGTATCTAAGCTGCTAAGTAGGGATTGATCACATTACAAATTCTGCGTTGGATTTTGTGAAGGACCCCTAGGTGCATAGAAGGACAACCCGACCAGATATGGCAGCAGTATTCAATGCACGGACGGATGGTAGATTTATATATGTGCAGGATTGTTTCAGACGGGAATAAACTTCCTGGCCCTACACAGATAACCAACCTTCTTAGTAGCGGATTTCGCTATGGATTCTATATAGTCATTCCACTTGAGGTCTGTTGTGAGAGTAAATTCATATATAGGGGGCACCGGTGAGCGAAGTTCATCGGAGCAGAAGCCGTAAAAGTATTTGTAGAATTAGGTTTGATATTCTGTTAAAGTGTTCTAAATTATGACATATCACACATACGTATAGTAAAATTTGTATATTAAAATTAACCTCCTGACAAGTGGATATAATCTCTTTGAAAATTAGAATAAGCCCAGACAAGTGAACATTTAACTTGTTACATTTAATGCTCTATTTTTTTTTATACTAAGCACTTTAATTTCAAAAACTGCTTGCATTAAAAATGTTATCTTCCCAAAATACGCTGGACACTATTTTTTGTGGTGAGAGGAAATATATTCTTTGTTGTATGTTTGTGTATGCGTGTTTGTGCGTGTTCATGTGTACGAGGTATTTCAGCAGTAAACCAATGCATTTCGGAATCGACTCGCGCCCGTATTGATATATTTGCATATGCGAGATTTATGAGGTGCTGAAATAGACATTACATACAGACGATTAAGCGTGAGTGGGGGGAGGTAGAAATGTGCGCACGCATTGATGTTTCCGCTGAATCTCTAAGAGAAGCAGAGGCTTGTGCGCATATGTGATTTTTACACATGACTCATTCCTAGTCGTCCATACTTGTTTTACGACAGTGCGTCTTAATGAAACAAGTGGATTTGAAAACAACCGAAGCTTTCTCAATAAAAGAACCCTTTTTATGGCAGGCATCTTGGAAGATGTGTGCAGTAGTGTTGGTTTTGCTTGAAAAAGGTCTTCAGCTGCGCATCCAAATCTTCAACCACATTTGATCACAGGACTAATGATGATGAGTCAAAAAGAAATACCATATTTATGATTTTATCTAAATCTAAACTAAAGTTATTTATAAATGGAACTGTGTGTGTGTGTGTGTGTGTGTATCCGTTACCTATAGACTCCGAAATGGCTGAACCAATTTTCTTGAAAATTTACACAGTTGTACTATAAGCGTCTTCGAGTGTTCTTAGCTAGGTTTTGTGTCGAGGTACCCCCGATAAATATCGAAAATCGAAAAAATCGGGCTAGAGAAAGAGTGGTCTGATTTGAATCAAATTTGATACACTCATAGACAAAGACATAAGAAAAGATATTCAGAAGTTTCAAGGTTGCAGTTCTTACTATAGTGCAGAAAATCGATTATATATATATATATATATATATATATATATATATATATATATATATAAGTTTTCATTACACCCGAGTAAAGCCGGGCTATTCTGCTAGTGTTAACTAAAAAATAATTGAAACGTATTTCGTGCGGTTTTTATCAACCAAGAACAAAATTTGTTCATTGTTTTTCTTTTTTTTTCTTTTTGGAAATCATCATTCTGTCTTATATAAACAAATATGAAGGAATAAAAACCTTGCATAGATTTATCAGTCTGCCTTATTTGTCTTAAATTTAGTCTTCATACGATTATTAATTTAAATCTGATGTCAGTCAGGTCACATACGTGATACACGTTCCGGTGAACATGTTACGAAAGAGACATGACTGACTGAGCAGAAGATTATCCCGCAGTAAGTTGCCATTACTTTTTTTAGTAGAGTGGTTCCCAATCAAGGCTATAGAACCCATTCTATTCTGCTATTTAACCAAGAGCTCGAGTGAAAAAGGCGGATTCAGACCTTTCCCAAAAGTATTTGCGTGTAAGTGAATGTAACGAATTAAACTGGTAAAAAAAAGACACACTTATCATGGAGGATTTCAAAAGTATTTTATTAGATCTTGTAAAGTACCTGAAGGCATAGCAAGAGAAATTGCAAAAACAACTGCCCTCACAACTGGAAAAAAAGGAAAATTTATTTATGTAAACCCAGAAAGAAAAATAAGAAGAGCGAACTCTAATTTCAAATGGAAAATCAAGAAAGAAAGCTTGAATTTAAAGAGGAAAATCAAAAGAGACATGTCAAATTTAAAAAGGAAAATCAAGAGAGACAGCACGAATTTAAAGAGGAAATTCAAGAGAGACAGCTCGAATTTAAAAATGAAAAATCAAGAGAGACATGTCAAATTTCAAAAGGAAAATCCTGAGAGACATGTCAAATTTTAAAAAGAAAATCAAGAGATAGAGCTCGAATTTAAAAATAAAAATCAAGAGAGACATGTCAATTTTCAAAAGGAAAATCAAGCGAAACATGCCAAATTTCAAAAGGAAAATCAAGAGAGACAGCTCGTATTTAAAAATCAAAAATCAAGAGAGACATGTCAAATTTCAAAAGGAAAATCAAGAGAGACAGCTCGAATTTATAAATCAAAAATCAAGTGAGAAATGTCAAATTTCAAAAGGAAAATAAAGAGAGACATGTCAAATTTCCATAGGAAAATCAACAGAGACAGCTCGAATTTAAAAATGAAAATTAAAGACAGTTATGTCAAATTTCAAAAGGAAAATCAAGAGAGAGAGCTCGTATTTAAAAATCGAAAATCAAGAGAGTCAACTCGAATTTAAAAATGAAAAATCAAGAGAGACATGTCATATTTCAAAAAATGAATATCAAGAGAGACAGCTCAAATTTAAAGCGGAAATTCAAGAGAGACAGCTCGAATTTAAAAATGAAAATTCAAGAGAGACATGTCAAATTTCAAAAGGAAAATCAAGAGAGAGATGTCGAATTTATAAATCAAATATCAAGTGAGACATGTCAAATTTTAAAAGGAAAATCCTGAGAGACAGCTTTTAAAAGAAAAATCAAAGAGAGACATATAAAATTTCAAAAGGAAAATCACGCGTAACATGCCATATTTCAAAAGGAAAATCAAGAGAGACAGCTCGAATTAAAAAGAAAAATCAAAGAGAGACATATAAAATTTCAAAAGGAAAATCACGCGAAACATGCCAAATTTCAAAAGGAAAATCAAGAGAGACAGCTCGAATTTAAAAATGAAAATGAAAGAGTGTCATGTCATATTTCAAAATGAATATCAAAAGAGATAGCTCAAATTTAAAGCGGAAATTCAAGAGAGACATCTCGAATTTAAAAATGAAAAATCAAGAGAGACATGTCCAATTTCAAAAGGAAAATCAAGAGAGACTGCTCGAATTTAAAAATGAAAAATCAAGAGACATGTTCAATTTCAAATGGAAAATCAAGCGAGTCATGTCAAATTTCAAAATGAAAATCAAGAGAGACAGCACGAATTTAAAATGAACTATCATGAGAGACATGTCAACTTTCAAAAGTAAAATCAAGAGAGACAGCTCGAATTTAAAATTGAAAAATCAAGAGAGACATGTCAAATTTCCAAAGGAAAATCAAGAGAGACAGCTCGAATTTAAAAATGAAAAATCAAGAGAGACATATCAAATTTCAAAAGGAAAATCAAGCGAAACATGCCAAATTTTCAAAAGGAAAATCAAGAGATACTGCTCGTATTTAAAAATCAAAAATCAAGAGAGACATGTCAAATTTCAAAAGGAAAATCGAGACAGCTCGAATTTATAAATAAAAAATCAAGTGAGAAATGTCAAATTTCAAAAGGAAAATCAAGAGAGACAGCTCGAGTTTAAAAATGAAAATTAAAGAGAGTCATGTCAAATTTCAAAAGGAAAATCAAGAGAGAGTGCTCGAATTTAAAAATGAAAAATCAAGAGAGACATGTCAAATTTCAAAAGGGAAATCAAGAGAGACAGCTCAAATTTAAAGCGGAAAATCAAGAGGGACTGCTCGAATTTAAAAACGAAAAATCAAGAGAGACACGTCAAATTTCAAGAGGAAAATTAAGAGAAACAGCTCAAATTTAAAAATTAAAATCAAGAGAGACATGTCAAATTTTAAAAGGAAAATTATGAGAGACAACTCGAATTTAAAAATGAAAAATCAAGAGAGACATGTCATATTTCAAAATGAAAATCAAGAGAGACAGCTCAAATTTAAAGCGGAAATTCAAGAGAGACATCTCGAATTTAAAAATGACAAATCAAGAAAGACATGACAAATTTTAAAAGGAAAATCAAGAGAGACTGCTCGAATTTAAAAATGAAAAATCAAGAGAGACATGTCAAATTTCAAAAGGAAAATCAAGAGAGACTGCTCGAATTTAAAAATGAAAAATCAAGAGAGACATGTCAAATTTCAAAAGGAAAATCAAGAGAGACTGCTCGAATTTAAAAATGAAAAATCAAGAGAGACATGTCCAATTTCAAAAGGAAAATCAAGAGAGACTGCTCGAATTTAAAAATCAAAAGTCAAGAGAGACATGTCAAATTTCAAAAGGAAAATTCAGAGAGACAGCACGTATTTAAAAATCAAAAATCAAGAGAGACATGTCAAATTTCCAAAGGAAAATCAAGAGAGACAGCTCGAATTTAAAAATCAAAAATCAAGAGAGACATATCAAATTTCAAAACGAAAATCAAGCGAAACATACCAAATTTCAAAAGGAAAATCAAGAGAGACAGCTCGTATTTAAAAATCAAAAATCAAGAGAGACATGTCAAATTTCAAAATGAAAATCAAGCGAAACATACCAAATTTCAAAAGGAAAATCAAGAGAGACAGCTCGAATTTATAAATCAAAAATCAAGTGAGAAATGTCCAATTTCAAAAGGAAAATCAAGAGAGATAGGTCGAATTTATAAATCAAGTATCAAGTGAGACATGTCAAATTTCAAAAGGAAAATCTAGAGAGACAGCTCGAATTTATAAATCAAAAATCAAGAGAGACATGTTAAATTTCAAAAGGAAAATCAAGTGAGAATGTCAAATTTCCAAAGGAAAATCAAGAGAGACAGCTCGAATTTAAAAATGAAAAATCAAGAGAGACATGTCAAATTTCAAAAGGAGAATCAAGAGAGACAGCTCGAATTTATAAATCAAAAATCAAGTGAGACATGTCAAATTTCAAAAGGAAAATCAAGAGAGACATGTCAAATTTAAAATGGAAAATCAATTGAGACAGCACGAATTTCAAAAGGAAAATCAAGCGAGCCAGGTCGAATTTACAAATCAAAAATCAAGTGAAACGTGTCAAATTTCAAAATGAATATCAAAAGAGACATGTCAAATTTCAAAAGAAAAATCAAGAGAGACAGCTCGAATTTAAAAATGCAAAATCAAGAGAGTCAGTTCGAATTTAAAAATTAAAATCAAGAGAGACATGTCAAATTTCAAAAGGAAAATCAAGAGAGACAGCTTGAATTTCAGAATTAAGTTTTTGGACTAACAAAACGTAGTATTTCTTTCGTAAACGAATTTTCTGCTTAGTAAAACACCATTTGGAGCGTGACTAACTATTTTTCATACGCTTCCGAGAAAGATTTAACCTTTGCATCATACATTAGAAGATATGAAGACATATATACCACAGATTGTGCAAAATATTCTGTAGAAATTGAGAATACAAAATTCATAAACTACATTCTGCCGCGGAAGACTAGTGAATTGACATTCTCCGAAGCAGTGGAATTACTCATGGAGCTTTTCCATCCAAAGATATCATTTTTTCATAAGAGATGAAAATGTCTTAACCTAACTAGGAAAGAATGGGAAGATTATACTGCTTTTCGTCAATAGTAATCAAACACTGCGATCATTTTAGACTGGCGGAACTAAGTGCGATTAACTTCAAATGTTTGATATTAGTGCAAGGTCTGGTTTCAACAAAAGATGCAGAAATTAGGCGGGGAATACTGAACAAATTGGAGAATGAGCCAAATATGACTCTTCAGCTGATCGCTGAAGAATGTCAGAGGTACGGCAGTGTAAAGAAGGATTCTAAAAATATCTAAGAATCGAGTATTGCTCACCTCAAAAAAGTACGCTGCAAACAGAAAAATAAACAGTCTTCCAAAATAATGAAACAATGCAATTTTCCACCTAATCCATGTTACGAATGTGGGGTACAAAGTGTTTTTTTCCGGAACCAAAAATGTTACATATGTAACGGAGACGGGCACAAAAGCTCGCAATGCTGATCTAAAAATAAAACCAATAGCTGCATAAAAAATACAAGGTCGGATGAACGAGACGGTGCTAATACCAGGAAATTCGTCTGCGTAAAAATTTTAAACAAAAGTGTGGAAATTCAAATAGACTCGGTGTCTGATTTGACAATAATAAATTTGGAAATATGGAAAAGATTAAGCAAGCCAACCTTAATAAAATCTAGCAAGATTGCAAGATATGTCACAGGGGAAAAAATTAAATTCGAGGGAGAATAGATTGTTAATACAATGTTCAACGGGAAGACTCTTAATTTAAAATTGTTCATGCTGAAAAATACTGGCAACCTATTTGGCACTTATTGGAGGAGAAAATTCCATCTTTGTGAATTCATACGGCCAAAAATTAAAAATTGGAATGCCGAAGTTGAAAAACTGAAAAAAGAACTGAAGGAAGCCTATCCAGGAATATTTCCTGGTGGGTTAGGTAGGTGTACCAGTAAGATGGTAAAAGTTGAACTAAAAAACTACGTCCAACTAGTGTTTAAAAAGAAGCGAAATGTGTCTTTTGCTTCTTTGGAACAAATTAACGCGGATCTAGACAGATTAGTAAAAAATGAAGTTCTATCAAAAGTAGAGTACAGAGAATAGGGCCGCACCAGCAGTCTATGTAAAACAGAAATCGAAAAACGTACGCGTTTGCGCTGATTTTTCAACAGGATTGAATGCTGTTCTGAAGGACTATCATTACCCTCTTCCTTGTCCCGAAGACATTTTTGCGAAGTTAAATGGGGGAATTTTTTCTCGAAAATTGACCTTAGCGACGATTATTTGCAATTTCCTGTTGAAGAAGTGAGTTTGAAGTTATTGTATATAAATACGCATTGAGAATTATATATATTCGAACGTTTACCGCTTGGAGTCAAGGTAGCACCAGCAATATTTCAGCAAGTCATGGATATTATGTTGAGCGGCTTTGACTTCATAGTCGCTTATTTAGATGACGTTCCGATTAAAAGCCAAAACGAGTCGAACATAAGGATCATGTCTACAAAGATTTTGCTAAGATTCAAGATTGCAATTTCAAACTTAAAGAGACTGAACATTATTCTTTCATGAAAAAAAAAATCAAATACTTCGGACACATAATAGACAAGGATGGTAGGAGACCAAATCCTGAACGGGCTACCGCGATTAAAATCATACCGGCGCCAAATAACATCTTTTCGTTTCAGAGCTTCCTTGGACTAGCAAATTATTACTAGACAGTCAGTTAAGTGCCATACGTGATACACGATTGGGCGATCATGTCTCGAAAGAGACATGACTGACTGGGCAGAAGATTATCACGCAGTAGGTTGCCATTGCTTTCTGCAGTAGACTGGTTGCCGACCAAGTCTACAGAACCCAATCTGTCCTGTTATTTAACCCATAACTGGAAGGAATAGACGGATTAATACCTTTCCCAAGGGTATTTGCGCGTAAGTGAATGCAATGAATTTGGCTGGAATTCGAACTCGGCTCCCGATTTCTCGTTCCGAGCCGATATCCAATACACCACAACGCACATCCGATTCATACCAAATATACATGATTTGTGTGCCCTCCCTTTATGAACTATTAAAGAAAGGCAAGCCCTGGTCTTGGACAGCATAATGCCAGCAGGCATTTGAAAAAATAAAGAAAACATTGATTGGAAATTGTTGCCAGCAACGCGAATTCGTATGGTGTAGGGGCATACATTCTTCATAAGACAACTGATGGAACTGTAAAACCGAAAACTCCCGCGTTGAGAGTTTTACTTCCTGTGGAAAAAAATCTACGCAAATTGAAAAAGAAACGCTCGGGATTATATTATAAGATATTATAAGTTCCATTGCTATATTTATGGTCGACATTTCCCTATACAGAGAGACCACAAGCTACTATTTACCATTTTTGCTCAAAGAAAGGTCTCCCTACACACACAGTCAACAAACTGCTAAGATGAAGTACAATCCTGCTAAATTACAACTTTAAAATGGAATACGTATCATCAAAAAATTGGGCCATTCGGATAGATTGTCAAGACTAATTCCTAAGTACAAAGAACCACTGGAAGATACATTGCTCGCCTCAATTCAATCGGAAGAGGAATTAAAACTACCCTTTGTAATACAGTAAGGGAACTTCCAGTGACGCTTGAAGAAACAAAACAAGAGGCTCTCCACGATGAGTATATCAAGCAAACAAGCGAAAATTGTTGAAAAGAACCAGCAAACTACGGTTGTTTCTTCTACATGAGAAGTATTACTATTCGGGGAACGCCTCGTGACTCCTCCAACACCCCACAAACGTATTTGAAAGATTTTCACGCTGGTCATCCAAGAAGTACTAAAATGAAAAGTTTAGTACGTAACTATATATATATATATAATCATATCACCCCGAGCAAGGCGGTAACGCCACTGATGTGCAGGGGGCTACATAGGAGTGAAAATATTGGAAAAGAGAAAACCGGAAACCGCATCCTAAACAGGAAACAAGGGATGAGCCTCTTCACCTGTTCAATAGACGTGGGTGAAGTGTGAACCGGGCGATAGTTTAATCTAACTACTCCAATTGAAAAATAAAGTCAGAAAATTGGAAAAGAGAAAACCAGAAACCGCATCCTAAACAGGAAACAAGGGATGAGCCTCTTCACCTGTTCAAATAGACGTGGGTGGAGTGTGAACCGGGCGATAGTTTAGTCAATCTACTCCAATTGAAAAAAAAGTGAGAAGATTGGAAAAGAGAAAACCGGAAACTGCATCCTATACAGGAAACAAGGGATGAGTAACTATATTTTTTTAAAAATCATAATCATCCCGAGCAAGGCGGTAACGCCACTGATGTGCCGGGGAGCTACGTAAGAGTGAAAAGATTAGAAGAGAGAAAGCCGGAAACCACATCCTAAACAGGGAACAAGGGATGAGCCTCTACACCTGTACAATAGACGTGGGTGGAGTGTGAACCGGGTGGTAGTTTAGATTATCTACTCCAATTGAAGAAGAAGAAAGAAAAAAAGAAGGTAACGGTGGTGAGTTAACTAAGTTTTAACTTCGTTAAAGTCCGGTCAAATAAATTTCTTTGAAAAAAGATAAAGAACACTCGATCAAATAACCATGAAACTATTTCAAAATTAGCCACAAAAAATAAAACAAAATAAAATCAAAGCAAGATTATAACTTACTTTTAAGAATATTTCAAAGCTGATCCTAACCCAAACGCACGTGTACTACCGCCAGTAGAGAAAAAGAATTATTTCATCTTTTGGCTGAGGGGTGGTCCAGTCAACTATACAATGACCAGGCAAAAGACGAACAAGGAATTTAACAGGACTTTTTTTTAAATAAAAAAGGAAAAAATTATTCAAAATTATTTGAAAAAGATAAAGAACACTCGTCCAAATAACCATGAAACTATTTTAAAATTAGCCACAAAAAATAAAACAAAATACAATCAAAGCATAATTATAACTTACTTTTAAGAATATTTCAAAGCTGATCCTAACCCAAACGCATGTGTACTACCGCCAGTAGAGATAAAGAATTATTTTATCTCTTGGCTGAAAAAATATGGACAAAGATATAAAACACGCTGTCAAGGCATGTAAAGGCTATGCTTTGGCAATGAAGCTACCTACGATTAAATTCAAACCCTGGCCAAAACCGAACCTACCTTTGTCTAGTACTCACATTGATATTACTACCTCATTGTAGTCGACAGTTTCTCGAAGTGGCCAGAAGTACACAGATGCAAAAATCAAGCTACAGAAATTGCTATAAAATTTCTGCATGTTATATTCGAGAGATTCGGAGTAGCAGACACCTTAGTGTCCGATAATGAAAGTCAGTTTATTTCTGTGAAACATATCAGGATTACCGCTCCCTATCATCCGAGGTCTTACGTACAGGCTGAGAGATTTGTGCATACGTTGAAGAAAACTTTGATAAAACTCGGGCTACACCAATTGAAAAAGCTCTTCAACAACTTTTTCATGTATACAGAATTCCACCTAATAACAAAACATCAGCTTGGCAATCTCCAGCCAAGTTAATTTTCGCACGTCGGATACGGTCCGTTTACAATAGATTAATACCGAAACAGACAAAGTCAGGAAGAACAAGCATCGTACCTACAAGACGATATAACCCCATTTTTCAAAATTTTCAAATGCAACAAATCTTGTTTTTGGTGGGGATGGGTACGATCGAAAAAAGTTGGGAATATGGTATATATATATGTATATATATATATATATAAAGGGTCACAATTTACGCATAAAAGACATCTCAACCAATTTAGGAAACGCCTTACTGACGAGGCTGATAGCGGGCTTCCTGAGGAAACAGTTATGGATGTCATATACGACACTTTCAATATTCCGACTCCTCTAGTGGCCCCCGAAATGCGTCTTTCTCAGAGAAAAAGAAAAGCAACTCATTTAATAATTGTCAATCCTAAATGTAAAAGGTACTGAGACCACAAACAAATAAGTTTTCCAAGTCTCTCTACCGTGGACTTGGTAAAACAAGTCAGCCAAATTTTAAATACCTAGCCAGTTGTAAAAAAAGCTTGTTTTTCTCTATATGTTAAACAGTCCAAGCGGAGGAAAACCCCAAAAGTTGGTAAACTGTCCATAAAAATATTCTTCTGGATTAATTTTTGTGAAACTTTATTTTTACAACTACATTACAGACTCAGTCAGTTAAGTGCCATACGTGATACACGCTTGGGCGATCATGTCTCGAAAGAGACATGACTGACTGAGCAGAAGATTATCCCGCAGTAGGTTGCCATTGCTTTCTGCAGTAGACTGGTTACCAGTCAAGGCTATAGAACCCAATCTGTCCTGTAATTTGACTCATAGCTAGAGAGAGAAAAGATGTCTTATATTATTATGTAGTAATTAGTGGTGGATCAGTTTATTACTTCATAACAATATAAAATTGATCACCCACTTTATGCCCAGTAGAAGCCTTAATCATGTTTTCAACTATTATATTCAGTCAGTCAGTTAAATGCCATATATGATACACGCTTGGGCGATCATGTCTCGAAAGAGACATGACTGACTGGGCAGAAAATTATCCCACAGTAGGTTGCCATTGCTTTCTGCGGTAGACTGGTTGCCAACTAATGCTATAGAACCCAGTTTCTCCTATTATTTAATCCATAACTGGAGAAAAGAGACGGAGTGATACCTTTCCCAAGGGTATTTGCGCGTAAGTGAATGCAAGGAATTCAACTAGAATTCGAACTCGGCTGCCCGAATTGCCGTTCCGAGTCGATATCCACTGCACCACAACGCGCATCCTAACAGATTCAGTACTTTAATATAAAAAGAAAAAATGTTTTCTTCATATTCCTGCGGAGTTTAAGTTTTTGGAGGTGGGTGTTATGGTGCCCTATCTACATTGGAATGAGCTCTTCTTCCTTCATAAATGCTAACTTGCGAGACTTCCTAGAGGAGGCAGTCGAAAGGCAGTGAAACGTGACAGTTTGAACGGACACTTCTATCTGCTGACTAATAACACTCTTATTTTGTATATATGTTCAGTTATTCCAATACACTGGTTCTGCCTAACTCCTTTTTTCCGTGTTTTTCTTCCTTGTCCCCATCAGGCCACAACACTATAAAACCTGGCTACAGTTAAACTGAAAATATACTACAAATAATAATAATAATAATAATAATAATAATAAAAACAAGAAAATCATCAATACACCACAAACAGTCACAAACTACAATATCTAAGCGCAAAACAATGTTCGAATGCACACTAGACAGTTCAGTTGAGACGACAGCTCAGTTGAGACGACATAACTTTGTCAAATAGGATTAATATAAAGACAAAATTCAAAATTCAACAGTCTGGTCAAAATGATTAAATATACACACCTGATCAAAATTTTAAGACCACTTAAAAATCATTAAAAGTAATATTTTTTTACAGATAGATTTTAAACTCCTCCCACTTAAGGTAACCAATACTACAATCTAAAAGGTTATAGAAACAAAAAGCTATATTCCAAAAATTTTATTTAGAAATTTAGATTTTTATAAAATGAGGCGATTTACACATGATCAAAATTATAAGACTAGAGACAAAAATTCTACGAAATTGTACAAAAAGTGTATGAAAAGTGTATGAAAACATTCAACAACTAAATTTAATAATTAGTTCTACCTCCACTGCTTTTGATGACTTCAGAAATTCTGTCAAGCATGCTAAAAATAAGCGTTTCCATTAAGGTGCGGGGGATGTTGCTCCAGCTTCTGAAGATGGCTTCACGAAGTTCATTTTTTGTTGAATATTGTTTGCCATTTCGATAAACATCTCTTGACATCCATCCTCAAACATTTTCAATTGGGTTCAAGTCTGGTGAGCATGCAGGATGTCCCAAGAGATGGACCCCATTTTCTTGTAGAAAGGACAAGGTCCGTCTTGCAGCGTGGATTGCAGCATTATTTTGTTGGAATAACCATCCATTCACACACAAACAATGGCCCTCCATCATCAATGATGATTTATTACAATCATTGGTATATATGAATTCTATTCTTTGCATAGTAGTGCCACTTTTGGTAGTCATGAGTTATCTTCCTCTAACCCTGTAAGTTACGTGCTCACCGCTGCTGTTGCCTGGTGTTGGACTGACAACTCTTTCGGTCAAGACACAGGAACTAAACAATTTCTATATCCACTATATACCCAAGTAATTGTAATAAAGGGTTCGGTTCGAAATTCATAGCACTTGAAGAAGGCCGGGGTGTACAACGACCGAAACGTTCTACAAATGGCAACAAAGGTGAGGACAATAGTCCAACTAATGTAAATACTGTCAATATATAAAAATGCTAAAGGAAACATTTAGTGATTCTCAGCCGCCAAGCTCACACTAGTGAGTCGTGCGATCCACCTAAGTGCACGCGAAATATTATCCAGGCATACTCATATATGATACGTGAGGTGGGGGATCAACATCTTTCAGCTGCGTCTCTGTCCTCGAGCTGAGTGCGGCTCCGTTGTATCTCCGTCCAAGGACAAACATACATGTAAAAAACAATTATACTGAAAAGTGACCGATCCCGGTGAACCGTGTGCCGAGGCTGTTTCACTGCATTGCACCAAAAGGGGTGGATTGGTGGTCGCCATCCAGGCTAGCGCGATCGACGTTTGCGGGGACGGGGTTATTTTGGCCCTTGACCGTGCGCTCGCGTTCAGGCTTACCACACTAAACCTTGATCTCGTCTCGCATCTCGCTTTAATGGCGGAGTTAGGTAATTATCATACCAATATATGTGTGCGAGTAATAACACAGCGTTAGTATTTGAATAAAGGAATAAGCATTAAACATTTTATCCCACAAAAGCTAAAAAAAGGTTTATCAGTTTTATTGTAATTTTCTGTTTATTATTTATGTTAATTAAGCTTTTCAACCTAACAGAATATTAAAACAAAAAGAACCATGAAGGACGAGGCACACCTGAAGAAGCAAAAATTTACAACGATGTGTGAAATTCTGGTTTTCCCAAATAGAAAAAGAATTGACCATGTGCTTAAAAAAAATGTCGAACTCAGATTCCGGAAGTAGGTGCTAAAATGATTTTTGTCCAATGGGAGCGACTTACAAGACTTGAGGACCTAGCGACCCAGTGATAAATTTAAAAAGACTATATAAATGACCTCGATGTCAGTCAAGAGAGACAGATGAGAGCCGAGAGATGAAAGAACTAAAATGTAACCAACTTCAAATCAACAGGAGATAAGGTCAGGTCACACCTTGTTCTCTTTCTCCTTGTCTCTTTCAACAATTACTACTACGAACATTTTGTACGAACTCTACCCTTAACCTCTTAATAATGTTTCTAATTGCACATTAGCTCCTACAACTTATGTTAGTCTTTCCCTTTAATAAATTTCTATTTTAAAATGCAAAATGTATATTTTATTCTTCTTACGCTATTCCACACAATTCTGCATGTTCCAAACTACCGACAACCGACCTTTTGATGACGAAAAACCTTCTGATGATTATAACTCTGCATAAGCTGTAGGGAGTTCAGTTAAGTCTGACGCAAGGCCAAACCAAGAAGCATTAACCAGCTCCCTACGCTACAAGACTACTTATCACAGATTCAACCAAACATTGAAGAAATCGTGAAAAACACCAGGCACGTGTTTCACACTAAATAATCTTCACAACTGGTTGAATAGAAACATTGAAATAAAGTAAGCTTATATTTGAGTATATATATATATATTTTTAAAATCTATTTTTTTTTTCATAACATTTAAATGTATGCTCTTTAAACTTTTGAAAAGTGTGCCAAGATATCTTCATTTGCTACTAGGTGTATCGTTGATTAAAGAAGTCGAGAAACATTGAATTACTAATAGAAATAATATCGTTATTTTATTAAGGAAATCATATTCATTAATAATTATTAGATTGGTTTTGTTTTCACTTTCATTGCTACCTTAGATAAACACCCAATCATTATTAATCAACCAGAACTAAAAAGAAAAAAGTAAACAATGAAAATATTTTAATTTAAATTCCATTTTCTGATAGTCCTACTTGGAGTCGCCAATAACGATTTTAGCCATGAAAGTTTAACAGTAATGAAGACTTAAATACAGATACCAATTTCTTCATTTCATTTTATGTGTTTGCTCTCTTGAAGTAGTAGTAGCATTGGTCGTAGTAGTAGCAGCAGCAGTATTAATAACAGTAGTAACGGCCTTACGTTGTTTGAATTTAAATGAAGTATTTACATTATTTCATTTTTCTAATTCACTTAGAAGCACGTTGCTTTCTTCATCGCAAGCCGTCAGTGTTAATTTCTCATTTTCACTGTTCACTTAACACTTGTAAATTATAAAACATGCTTTCTCACACACTGAGCTTAACGATGTCTGTCCCAGGGAGCAGCAAGAAATATTACAGTCCCTTACCGTGGCATTCATGAAGGACTACTATGTTATACCGGAAAATTTTAAGGGCGTTTACAAATCCAGCAAGTACATTCATAGAAGCAGACTCTACCCACTAACATTCTCCACATCCCTGAAAAAAATGTAAGGGCATTGATACTGTTTGTTCAAGAGAATGAAAGGAGAAAGGGCATTCATATAACAGCGAAATACACACATATAGGCACAATATTTGTTACTGGTTGTTCAGAGCGCCACACTAAGACCTACAAAAAAAAAGACGTGTAAAGGGTTGTGTGGTCTTACTTAAATAAATTTCTCCGCGTCCCCACCTCTCTCTCTCTCTCTCTCATGCGCACCCCTCATGTAAGAGAAAGAGAGAAATTTAGAAGAGCAAGTCGATACATTGAGTTTTCCCGCTATGTAAAGATGCTTTTTTTTAAAAACCAAAATCTCCCCGCCTCTTATACACCGATGGATGAGTTTGGGTGGGTCTGAGGTCAAAGTTATAAACGCCACAGTCTGAAACATTAGTCTCCAGAAAGAAACATATATGATTGTAAATGATGACCACAAATCAGAATATTAAAATACAAGAACAAACTCATGTTAGATACGCTAGCTCCCTGTTTACTCAGAATTAAACATCCGTATAATTTTTTTCAGTGCGCCCTCATTGCAACCGAATGAAACACAATGTCACTTTAATGTGGGTCTTAAACGGCAATACCGTAGAGAAATTGCTCAAGCCACCTCACTACTTCCCCTTTGGGGGACACCTCAAGCACCTGGCCCTCTTCCGAAGAATAAGTACCACCTTGATCGTAATATTATTTGGCAATTTTCCCGGTAAAAGTACCGTATATAATTATATGCTATCAAATTATGATTGCAAATTATATTACTGATGAAACATAAAAAATCTATATGGAAATATGAATGTATTAATTAAACTAATATAATTAATATTTAGTATTATTTTCCTGCTAATTCTTTATTTTATAAATTATAGGCACGTGTTATACCTTGAGGTACTATATAACTCGACGCGTATTGTCTTGACTTGAAACCCTACAGTATGAATTGTTGTTGAGACTACTTCGCTAAACATTACTATCACGGTAAGATGCGTAAGCATTTATTCAGCTTGGCACAAGGCCACTAGTCTGAGTCATAGAGCGGGGAATCGATAAAACTACCCAATTGATGCTCTGCAAGTTTCTAACCACTCCCCCACGATGTCTTTTCCATTTGAATACTGAGCCCAAATAAAGCTTCTTTCGTTTTACATGGTCTGGCAAGCGTATCCTTTTTTTATTACATCGATAAGCCGAAAATGGTATGAGTTCAGGGAAAAAAGTGCTTGCTGCTGTCTGTCTTATAATGAAGTCAATAATTCATGCGAAGTGGAGGTGGGGTTCTGTGTAGGGAACTAACGGGAAAGAGGAAAATGAAGGGTAGATGTTAGAGGATAGCAGTCGGCTGGTGTTTACTCACTCTTTTCTGTACTCAACTGGCGTAGGGGTAGGGTAAAAGGCGGAGGGCTGGTTTCTTTTTAATGGTGTCTAGACATTCATGCGTGTGTTTCAACGAGTTGGTTGAGTATGCATCAGATTGAATCAATGAAGGCAAATCCCATTGAACGATAAGTAATACACTGATTACTACTAGATATGTTTACACTGAAAGTATTATCGTTGGATTTACAAGTATATGTTCCTTCAAATTATGTTTTTTATTTCATTTATTGATGTGAGGATGTTAAAATGAACTGCAAAAATAGATAAATAAATAAATAAAAATATAGAAAGAAAATAACCTAATGTTTACAAAGGTGTACCTTTTGCAATAAATGTTGACCCGCAGGTCAACGGATGCTTCACTAAAACATTTCCTCTGTACGCATGTATGGCTTTCTACAATTTTTTTTCTTTATTATGCGTGAATTGGCGCTATATTCTTGGTAAAGCTTCTTTGGCATACTTTGTCGATACCGCTTGAATTCCTAATTTTCTTTCCTTAAATCGGTTACAACCAATGCTATAAAGAATCAAGTCTATCAGGATATTTAATCTATAGATGGGAAAAATATGGATTCATGCCTATCCCAAGGGCATTTAAGCGAAAGTTAGCGTGAGAGACCTGAATTTGAACTCGTCTCAGCGATTTCATATTCTTAACAAAATCTCTTAAACTTTTAACAAATACCAGATGCAATTTAAAGCATTGTTTTTTAAAAATATATTTTATTTTCACAAATTACTATCTGTAAATTCAGATAAAATTTAGAGAGGAAGTAGCCATTTTCAACATGTTAATTTAATACATGCATCATCAACCCCATATAAACAAAGCTATATATATATATACGCTCTCACACCCTGATTGAGCACTCTTGAAGAATGGTAGACTTTGAAAAACAGTAGCTACTCTGGCATGTACGCATCGCTCATTCAGTAATGGATTAGAGCACTCTGGCTATTGGGCGGGTATAATGACAAAATACACGCTAAAAAGTGTGCCTTCTTTGACCGAACGCCCATAGCCCAGAGGTAGAATCCCCGACTGACGCCAATTCGGTCGGGTTTCAATCCTGGGTTAAAAGCAATCGGAGTTTAACCCTACTGATGAGCTGTGATACAGCAAAACACATCTTACAGATGACTATATATATATATATATGGTGATATACATTTTTATATATCAAGAACAATAATGGGGATTCATTATTAGGATTCGTTTACACTGATCGTCATTCGTGATCGAGAGGTCTAAGATGCACCAGATCACATGGTGGCTCCCCCTATGTGGATAGGGGTCGCAGGTTCGAATCCTGCCGAAAGATACACATTTTTGTAATAGAAATTTATCGTAAATAATCAGGCCGGTAGAAATAAATATATAATACTGTTTGATTATAAACAGAATATCTACTTAAATACGTGTATCGATCAAAAATAATGTTCAAACAAATCATTTCAAATTGTCGGTTGTTTATAAACAAGTGTCGTTAATCTTCGTTAATATATATATATATATATATATATATATATATATATATATATCAGAAATAGGGACTCTTTCTAACGAGAGAAATTACTATAAAAGAAAAAGTGTGTGAAGCCGTGAACGTTTTGTTTAAAGTGTAGATTTATTGTTGCTATTATTATTAATATTACTTGTTTTATGTATGATATACTAAGTGCACATAATGGTATATGTGGAACGCTTCACGAATTTGTTAATTGTGCGTAAGTGAATGCAATGTATTCAAGCGTTGTGTTGCAGTGGATATCGACCGGAAACGACAAATCGAGGTGCTGAAATCGAATTCCAGTTGAATTTATTGCATTCACTTCTGCACAAAACCCTTGTGAAAGGTATTAATTCGTCTCTTTATAGGTTAAATAATAGGATAGATTGAGTTCTGTAGCCTTGGCTGGTAACCAGTCTACCGCAGAAAGCAATGGCAACGTATTGCGGGCTAATCTTCTGCCCAATCCATGATTTCTCTTTCGAGACATGGCACTTAAATGACTAATTGTCATGACAATATTAGTCGTTTCCTTCTTAGGAAATATTCTGAAATTATTAAGTAACCAGTGTTGCTGTCGGTTAAAATTTATAAAATCTTTCTCTTTAAAAAAAATTCTGGAAAAAGGTTTCTCAAGTCAAGTGTTTTTATTGCTATTTTCAGTATTGATAGGTGTTTCCTTCCTAACCTTTTCTTTGTAACAGTGTGGAAGATCAGTATCATAGTTATTTCATTATTGTCTCCTTAAGTTGCATCTGCTATCCATTTTAGTTGTTTGTTGATGCTGTTGATGTGGTGTCTGGTATCTGTTACAGTGCTTACGGCATATCGCGTTGAATATACCGGTTCTCGTTCGATCACTGAATGTGAGCCTAGTCAGTACTTAGATGGGGAAGTCCAGGCGCTGTAAGCGTTCATTGACGGATGTACGTTCTGGTGCAGTTGATGCCGGATTAGAATGAGAAATCAGTGAGCGCAGTTCGAATTCCAGTTGAGTACCCTGAATTCACTTAAGCACTGGTATCCTTGGGAAAGGTATTAATCTGTCACTTCCCTCCAGTTATGGGCTAAATAACGAGATGGGGCCTGGAGGCAACCCATCCAGTGTTGGTGTCACAATAAAAACACCCTTGGTAGCCCTGGCGAAGCATCAAGTATTCAGCTATTTGACAAGATTATGAATTTTGCTATAAAACTGCGCCAGAGTTCCAAATGAACAGGGAATACTGGAGGGGTGTAGTGAGTTCTATCTCGGTCAAGGCCGCAGGATGACGACGGACGACAGTTCTTTGATTTTGATTATATAGCATCTATTGACAGTGTTCAAAGAAATGGTATTCGACAAGAAGAACAAGCTTTATTTGCTTAAAGACATTTTTTAAACATTGAAAGAGTTCTATATTTATTATTATCATTCTTTCATAAACATTTCATCCCAAGCAAAGCAGTACTTCCACTGGTGTGCAAGGAGTTACATGAGAGGAGAGCAAAAAAACAAAAAAAACAAAAAACAAAAAAAAAGAACGCGATAGAAGGGGTGTCGGAGAAACGATAAGAGAAAGATGAAAATCGCAGCAATCCGGGAAACAAGTATACGGTGTTCCACAGGTGAGAAATGCGAGAAAAGAAACTGGAAGAGTAGAAGTGGCGGTTACATTTGATTGTAAAAGGGTGGGACCTAGTTGCCAATCTAGTTATTCGAGTAAATTCGTGTAGTTGGGGCACCAGGGAGATAAGCTCACCGAAGCAGAAACCGTGAAAATATGTGTAGAAAAGGCAAAGGAAAGTCATATCTGGTCGGTGAGAAAGTCACTGAAGTCGAGTTGTCAAATCGGGATCGATTCCATTGCAGATCCTCCTTTGGATTTGTCGAGAACCAAGAGATGAATTGCATGATCTCCCGACCAGATATGGCAACAGTATTAAATGCACGGACGAATAGTAGATTTATATATGTTCAAGATGGCCCGACATCCTACCCCGATACAGTGACCCAACATTTCTAGAAGTAGATGTAGCTATTGATTTGATGTAGTCGTTCCACTTGACATCGGAGCCGAGGGGGCACATATTGATTGTATTCCTTTCTGTGAGACCAGCCTAATCCACACTAATAGAAGGTATGAAACTTTCTCTATTGTAGTTAAAGTGGTGCAGCTTCGTTGTGAAAGCAATAAAATTTACGAGCCATTTCTTATCACAGTCCACCACAGATTGGAGATCGTTTTCAAGAGTAGTAGCGTGGTTTATTTTGTCAGCCGTTGCAGATTTCTTATTGAGACGGGAGTACAGGCTGATGTTATCTGCATATATATCTACTTGGAAATAAATTACATCAGGAAATCCTTGATGAAGATCAAGGGTAGTACCTAGGATCGAGCTTCGAAGGACACGCGCGTTCGTGTGATAGGCACTGGACTCTGCCTGTTCAATACAACGTTTATTGCGTGATTTGATTGGATTAAACCGAACAAACGTCCAGTTATGTTATAGCCCTGTAGGTTGCGCTGAAGACCAGCATGACAAACCCTGGCAACCGCTTTCGAGATATCCAGAGCAATAGCTCGAGTTTCGATGTTCTTATCAAGAGCTTGGTATATGCATTCGGTGATGGTCGTTAGCATATTAGCTACAGTTCTGTAAAAGCGGAAGCTATACTGTTTGTCAGAGAATTGGTTGTGGGGTTTGAGATGATGAACCACTTCAGCATTAATAAAAGCCTCGAACACTTTGCCAAAAATCGGTAAGAGGCTGATAGGGTGATAATTAGAGTGGCCAGAGCGTCCTCCAGAATTTTTACAAACATGAACTGTAGAGGAGGACTTCCAACAAGGAGGAAAGCAAGACGCAGTGAGACAAAGTAACAGAGTTTGGAGAGGACAGGGGAGAATTCAAGGACCCATTTCTTTCGGACGATAACTGAAATTCCGTCACCTCCGCTTGCCTAATGGTAGTCAAGCTTAGAAATGATGTTAAAGTTAAAGAGGCGGTTATTTATAAGTCACTCAGTTGTTACGTGTTAAGTTGTAACAAAAGAAAAAATGATTGAGCAAAAACTCAGAGATAAATCACAGACAAATATTTAATTAACAAAAAATAAAATATTTAGGAATATAATTTTTTTGTTGCATTCAAAACAAGAAACATAGAGTTTACTAGTGGCGAGTGTTACGAGAAGAGAAGGGGAAGGTAAGGTGTCAAGTATCTTTACCCAGTTAAGCTAGCAAAGTAGTCTACGTGCTATACTTTTTGAAAATCCTCATATGTGTATATAAAGAATAATTATTAGTTTGGTCAATGAAAGAGTCAAAAATTTCTGTTTACCCACTTAGTTCCATGAGGTTCACTTTCAGGTTTTAGTTGGTCGGCAACTTTTGGTAGAGATTCTTTCAGCTGGATATACAAATCCGTAAATCAAAGCCGGGGTTGATAATGTCAGCAAATCTTTTTAACAACAAACTACTCTCTTCCCAAAACCTATAAAAACCTATAAAAAACGAATATTCTACAATCTTCTATTCCTAAATTCTCTACTTAACAACTAGTTAAAAATTTGCTTTAATAATAAGTAGGACCTAATAGAATCCCTTACTATAGTTTTTATAGATTATTAATATTATTTTTATATATAAACGCATCCCCGTAACAGAGTTGAACCTCAGATCTGGATGGGAAATCGGCCGAGTGTACTGTGAGTCAGTTAAGTGCCATACGTGATACACGCTTGGGCGATCTGGGGCAGAAGATTATTCCGCAGTAGGTTGCCATTGCTTTCTGCGGTAGACTGGTTGCCAGCCAAGGCTATAGAATCCAATCTGTCCTTTTATTTAGCCCATAACTGGAGGGAAGAGACGGATTAATACCTTTCCCAAGGGTATTTGTGCATAAGTGGATGCAAGAAATTCCACTGGAATTCGAACTCGGCACCCCGATTTGTCGTTCCGAATCGATATCCACTGCGCCACAACGCACATCTGGACTGCAGACGTGTCAAATGGGGAATTGGAGAGTAATGTTTTGATTTTGTAGCGTCGGGCGGTGTTGGGCGGAAAAATCCCTAGCGCGGCCTGTTCTCTTTTTAGTTTCAGTTTCCCCTATACTAAATTTGTTATAACTGATTCATACATTGTAGTTGTGGTATTTGCTATTTACTAAATTTACATCTTGAATTCTTATAATGGGCTTATGCGATGTAACATCACTGGTTTTATTCCAATTCCCCATCATGGCTTCTATTTTTAAAATAATTTTTAAAGTCATTTAACTCCAATCAAGGTGAGACCGCCACAAGTTCGCAAGGAGTTACAGTGAGACTGGGTTCAGGAGGAATTGAAAAAAAAAAGGATTTAAGACGAACAGGATTCAAATAGGTAGAAGATAGCAATTGACATTGCATTTAAAGTTTTGGAGATTGTAGCTATCAGAGAAGCAAATAAACGGAAAAGGTGGGAAGCGCAAGAAAAGAAACTATTGCAGTGGAAGTGGTGGTTATATTTAACTATTTTAACGGTAAAAGAGTGGGAACTAGATGCCAATCTAGCAGTACACTTCAATTCACGTGGTTGGGGCATCAGAGAAAAAAGCACGTCAGATTAGTTGCGATAAAAAATATTTGTAGAAAAGACAGAGAGAGAATCCACAGAAGTGGCGGTTACATTTGATTGTAAAATAGTGGGACCTATTTGCTAATCTAGTCATTCGAGTAAATTCGTGTAGATGGGGCACCAGGGAGATAAGCTCACCGGCGCAGAAGCCGTGAAAATATTTGTAAAAAAGTCAAAGGAAAGTCACATCCCGTCAGTGAGAAAGTGAATAATTCGAGATGCCAAGTCATGACCGATTAAAATGCAGATCCTCCTTTGGATTTTGTCGAAAACCTCGAATAGCAGGAGCACCCGAACTGATATGATAACAGTATTCAATGAATGGAAAATGTTAGATTTATAAATGGAGATTTACCCCACTCCACGACTTGAGGGAGTTGTTACACAAGGTCGGTTTTAATGTGGGCAAGCTGAGTGCGGATGCTCAGGCCACTGGTCAAAGATGACTCAGCCCGCACATACGCGTTAACTGCGTACAAAACTTGTCTTATCGTTTCAGGACTGGTCACCGTATGTCTAAGATTGCCTTAATAGGTCTCATACACCCGACAAAAAATATACAAATAAATGATTTGACGAGAAATATTTTCTGACCTAACAAAGGCTATTTCTTAACAGTAGATACAGCTATAGACTGCATGTACAATGTGTTGATTTGTGGTTTAAGATCATTCTTTTGTGAATTATGAATAACTATATCGTCGGCATAGCCACATCCATCACATTGGACC
Source organism: Ascarosepion bandense (assembly GCA_037127315.1). Lineage (NCBI taxonomy): Eukaryota > Metazoa > Mollusca > Cephalopoda > Sepiida > Sepiidae > Ascarosepion > Ascarosepion bandense. Next base: position 16,751,669 of record JBBBDQ010029769.1, on the reverse strand, counting down.
TCGCAAAGGAAAAGCAGGATGCCTGTTGTTTCTGAATTGATTCGTTTGAGATGTGGTACAAAGGTTTGATCTATTGATTCTGCGTGTTTGCATACACGCAGAAGAATTTATGACTGTAAAGTTTCCCTAATATCCTTTCCCGCCTGTGGAACTCACTTCCATATAATTGATTTCCTGTCGGCTACAACCTCCAGGAATTTAAATGCAAAATCAATTCCTATCACTTATCCACTTAACTCCAACCCTTTCCACATCACCCCGCGTATCTTATTCTTTTCTTTTCTCTCTACCTTCGCAACTGTCTTCACTCCTGTGTTCACATGCTTCTCTTGCCCTTTCTCTTTCACCCCCTGTAGCTGGTTCGTCTTTGGCTTCACTCTCTTCTTGCCTAATACTTCAGCTCTCTTATGTATCTCCTGCCCTTTCTACATCACCCCGCGTATCTTATTCTTTTCTTTTCTCTCTACCTTCGCAACTGTCTTCACTCCTGTGTTCACATGCTTCTCTTGCCCTTTCTCTTTCACCCCCTGTAGCTGGTTCGTCTTTGGCTTCACTCTCTTCTTGCCTAATACTTCAGCTCTCTTATGTATCTCCTGCCCTTTCTACATCACCCCGCGTATCTTATTCTTTTCTTTTCTCTCTACCTTCGCAACTGTCTTCACTCCTGTGTTCACATGCTTCTCTTGCCCTTTCTCTTTCACCCCCTGTAGCTGGTTCGTCTTTGTCTTCAATGTTTTCCTTCTAAAACTTTAACTCTTTTATGCAGTCCCTGCACATCAGTGGCGGTACCGCCTTGCTTGAAGTGAAATGATTAACAAATGCTTAAAAGACAATCAGATTCCCTGAAATGATTTGCATGTCCAGCAAACACAAATTGCTTTAAAATGGGCTTTCTTTAGTCAAATGCACTGGCTGAAAATATATGTCTTACTGAATACCAGATTTGAATGTATAACGTCCACTTAATAATAAAAAATTATTGGTTTACTGTGAAACCAATAAAATGTAAATGCAAATTCTATTCCATTAGCTTTATTTCTCGCGCTTCCCGCCTGTGGAATTCCCTTCCGTTTACTTGCTTTCCCAACAGCTACAGTCTCCATGAATTTAAATGTAAAGTCAATAGTCATCTACTATCTCACTAATCTGCATCCTTTCTCCGTCCACTCAACGCTCATCAGTCTTCTCATCCTTCTCTTACCCACTTCCTATCACCCCCATAACCTGTCACTCTTTCTAATAACTTCCCTCCTTTGTAAACCCCTGTGCAACAGTGTCAGTAAAATACCTTGCTTGGGGCTATATGATTATAAAATATTATATATATATTACTAAAAAGTCTATTTTTATACTTTCATAGTGTTTTAACCCCAGTTTGGAGTTTAGCTATATGCCCATAGCTGGGACCCTAACAGGTGCTACCACTCTGGATCAAGGTGGACCTGGGAACAACAGCAATTAAGAGGTGGTTCCATGCTCCTCATAACCTCCCAATCAGAGGCCTTGCTGCCAGATGCAGTTTACGGTTATACCCAGGACCTCTCAATATTTAGAATCTAATTAAACTATTTACGGAAATAATGGCTTTCTTAAAGAGTAGGGTTTTTTTCTTAAGATGAGTGAATTTCATTTGAATCCACACTACTTTCACGATGTGTCGACAATTTGATAATTTTTCTTAATTTAATTAAGAAAAATCACAATTTGGTGATTTTTCTTAATTTAAGTTTCCGAAATTTAGACAGGATGGTGAACCTTCTAGAAATACTTTAGTAAGACGCAACGAGTTTCGTTTTGTAGGGCTTCATCTGAGTAAAGTGTCGTTTATGCTGTTGCATCTACACATGCGTACGAACGAAAAAGGAAAACAGAAATCTTAAATATAATTTTTTAAAAATATATATTTGGGTTACATAGTCTATTCGAATTTATGCAGTTTAATTTATCGTTTTGTTCATTTTCCCTTAAGTTTTGTGATTAAATACCCTCACAGTGTGTTAAAGAAAATCTGCCAAGAAAGTCGATATATTTTGAGAAACTGGGCGTAAAAATACTGTGGATGAGCATGCGATTAAAGCACTTTCTATAGGATTTCGTCTGAGATACTGTTACAAGGATGTATTTATATATGTACTAGCATCATAGCCCGGTGTTGCCCGTGCACCTCAGAACATTTTAGTAGTAGGAAAAGATGTTACTTTTTATTTTACATATTTCGTTTTTGTTTGAAAAAACACTTTTTTAAAAAAATATTTCTTTTGTTTCAAAATTACGGTGAAAACTATTCACATTTTTTTGTTGACCAAATGAATTTTTAAAACGTCGGAATAAAATTAAATATAAAAGTATTTTTTTTTGTTTTTTTAATAAAAAAATATTTTAGTGGCGTTTGACACGTGTGATTTGATTTCTGTGACGTAAAACGGCGGAATAAAGATTAAATATAAAGGCCCATGATTTTTTTTAATAAAAAAATATTTTAGTGGCGTTTGACACGTGTGATTTGATTTCTGTGACGTAATTCAGCAACCATCTTAGATCTTAGATGTTTTACGGAGCAAATGTAAACAATCGTGTTCATTGGCCAAAAAGTGCGAAACTGAAAATTGCTGAACTTAAAACTCAAAAAGTATGTGTCGATCTGGCTGTGAATATGTGTCCCTAGAAAGTTTGACTGGCGTAGCTTAAAAATTGTAGGCGTGCATACAGAACAGACACACACAGTCTCACAGATTGCCATTTTTATATATATAGATAATAAGATTAATAATGACTAAAAAGTTATAGTAAGGGATTCTATTGAGTTCTGCTTGTCATTACAAAAACGTTTTAATTCATGAAGTAGTCGCAAAAATAGAGAAACTAGGAACAGAACATTTTGGAAAATTGTGGAATGTTCCAGTAGAATCTAGAGAGTTCGAAAGGTTCTAGAAGTATGCAAATTATGTGTTAGCTCCTATAAAAATAGGTTTTGGGAAGAAAGTAGTTAGTTGTTACCAGGGTTTGCTGTTGTTATCAACTCCGGTTGTGATTCAAGGATTTATATCCAGCCGAAAAAATCTCTACGAAAAGTTGCCGACCAAGTAAAACCTGAAAGAGAACCTCATGGAAATGTATGAGTAAATACATATTTTTGACTCTTTCATTGACCGAACTCATAATTATTCCTTATATACACATTTAAGGATTTCCAAAAAGCATAGCACTTAACTTCTTTGCCAACTTAGCTGGCAACTTGACAACTTACATTACTTTTCTCTCCTCGTAACACTCGCCAGTATTAAACTCTATGTTTCTTGTTTTGAATACAACAAAAATTGTATATTTGTAAATATTCTATTAGGTGTGTTTTGTAAACTAAATATTTGTTTGTGATTTATCTCTGAGTTTTCGTTAATCATTATTTTTCTTTTGCTACAATTAACACGTATCAAAATTGGGGGCTCGTCCGGGATTAAACCTTAACAATACAAAGGCAGAAAGGGGCATAAGACAGGGATGTGTATTTTCACCGGATCTATTTAACTTGTACAGTAATAATATTTTGAGGACCCTAGATGTTATGCCAGGATTTGTCATCAGAGGCCACTATCTGAACAACATAATATTCGCAGCCGACACAATATTGATTGCAGACACGGAAAGAAAACAGCAGGACCTCTTGCAGAAGATAGCTGAAGAGAGTGACAAGGGACTACAAATAAACTGCAAGAAAACCGAATGCATGATCATCAGCAAAAAGAGCAGCCCAAAGTGCCAAATAAAGGTGGAAGATGTTAAAATCAAGCAGATACACAAATTTAAATACCTGGGAAGTGTTCTAACTGAAGACAGAAAGTGCAACATAGAGATCCGAAGGCGAATTGGCATTGGCGAAAGACGCGTTCCAGAAGCTGAGTAAGGTATTCAGACACATGAAACTTTCACTCGAAACAAAGAAGAGAATAGTGGATTGCTATGTGGTGTCAGTTCACCAATATGGCAGTGAATGTTGGACAATATCAACAAAGATAAAAGGAAAACGTGAAGCAGCTGAAATGTGGTTCTACAGAAGGATGCTGCGGATAACATGGACCGAGCATGTGAGTAATGATGAGGTGTTGGAAAGAATGGAAACGAAAAGGAAATTAATATTGAGCATCAGGAAGAGACAACTGAAGTTCATGGGACGTGCAATGAGGAGAGAGAGCTTGGAGAACCAGATACTAACAGGACAGATAGAGGGAAAGAGAGACAGGGAAAGCAACGGATAACATATTTGAAGAGCCTGAGCAGGTGGATGACAGAACGAGGACTGCGAGACGTTACAGGAGAAAGCGTGCTAAGAGCCACCAGGGATAGGGAGACGTGGAAGGTCATGATCGCCTACGTCCTGAAATGACAAGGCACATAAAAGAAGAATATATATGCCAACTGTTTATAAGAAATTATAATGTGGGTATAAAATGGGGGAACAATTCTATATTATAATCAATATATAAACTGATTAGAGAAACGTTAACATAAAAACTCTCACGCGGTGTGTCGTCATAGAACCGCATTACAAATTTACGATCTGCGTCTGCTATTCGGTGATTGTTATTATTGCTTAGCAGAGTTTTATGTCAACACAGGATAAAATCATCTTTGATGGCGGATGTTTTCAGGTTAACGTTCCTTTTAACCTCTCTGAAGATGGCTCATGCAAGCCGAAAGTTTAGAACCAACTTAATTAAAAAACATCGAAATGTGAGACAATTTTTGTCTTTATTTTCACCTGAAATTAAAACCAAATTACGATGTTTAGAACGGCTCATGATTAAACATAATAGACATTCATTGCCTGTTATATTTAACAGTACATGTTCAGAAAATTATCTGCTGCCTCGATACACTATATATATATATATATATATATATATATGTGTGTGTGTATGTGTGTTTCTCTGTGTGTGTGTGTGTGTGTGTGTGCGTGTGTGTGTGTGTGTGTGTGCTGAGTGGATATATGTAATTGTCTTGAGAGACGCATCAAGACGTATTGACATGCATAAACGCCAGTACGTACCTGTTTAAACAGGTGTTTTTAACTACTGCAGGTTTTCCAGCACAACAATTGTGCAAATCTCTTTGTTTTCGGACGTCCATGAGTCATGCAAAAGCACTTACAGCAGTAAATGTTGATTGGTCACATCAGTAATAAGAAAAGCTGTTATGTTTTATGCGTTGGATTATCAATACCTTCAAGTGCACATGTATGTTGGTTCAGGTATGAATGCGGGGGCCCGAGCGGATACAGATGTATATGTGAGTGAAGAATAATCTTTATATGGATACTAGCAGTATAGCCCGGCGTTGGTCGGGTGTAATGAAAGCTTTAAAACTAATCCATGGTCCTGAAGCTCAGACACTTTGGATGTTGGCACGAAAGACTAAAAAGCAATAGCTGTTTCCATTTAAAGAGAAACCGTAGACTGAAAGAAAAATGAAGGGATGTAAGTCAAATTTTGATTTCCTGCTATCGATATCAAATAAACTTTTCGTCGTAAACTGAATCATATATATATATATATATTATTGATTTTCTGTACTATTGCAAAAACTGCAACCTTGAAAATTCTAAAGATCGTTTCTTATGTCTTTGCCTATGAGGGTATCAAATTTGATTAAAATCAGACCACTCCTTCTATAACCCGATTTTTCGATTATCGATTTTTGATATTAATCAGGAGTACCTCGACACAAAACCTAGCTAAGAATACTCGCAAACGCTTATAGTACAATTGTGTAAATTTTCAAGACAATCGGTTCAGCCATTTCGGACTTTATAAGTAACGGGGACACACACACACAGGCAAAGTACCATTTATAAATAAGTTTAGATAACAATATTAATGTTTTCTAGTGAAGAATACGGATGTGCGTTGTGGTACGGTGGATATTGGCTCGGAACGACGAATTGGAGTGTCGGGTTCGAATTCCTTGCATTCACTTACGCCCACATTTTGAAGAAAAAATATTTAAATGTGCGTTGTGGTACAGTCGATATCGGCTGGGAACGACGAACTGGAGAGCAGAGTTCGAATTCGTGTTGAATTCCTTGCATTCACTTACGCCCACATTTTGAAGAAAAAATATTTAAATGTGCGTTGTGGTACAGTGGATATCGGCTGGGAACGACGAACTGGGGAGCAGAGTTCGAATTCATGTTGAATTCCTTGCATTCACTTACGCCCACATTTTGAAGAAAAAATATTTAAATGTGCGTTGTGGTACAGTAGATATCGGCTGGGAACGACGAACTAGGGAGCAGAGTTCGAATTCATGTTGAATTCCTTGCATTCACTTACGCCCACATTTTGAAGAAATAATATTTAAATGTGCGTTGTGGTACAGTAGGTATCTGCTGGGAACGACGAATTGGGGAGCCGAGTTAGAATTCATGTTGAATTACTTGCATTCACTTACGCGCAAAGTTTGGAGAAAATATATTTAAAGTGGATGTGCGTTGTGGTACAGTGGATATCGGCTCGGAACGACAAATCGGGGAGCCGAGTTCGAATTCCGGTTGAATTCTTTGCATTCAGTTACGCACAATTACTTTTGGGAATGGTATTACTCTGTTTCTTCCCTTCAGTTATGGGTTAAACAATAAGACACACTGCGTTCTATAATCTTGGCTGGCAACTAGTCTACTCCAGAATGTAATCGCTACCTACTGTGGGATAATCTTCTGCCCAGTCAGTCATGTCACTTTCGAGACATGATCGCTCAAAGCGTGTATCACGTATGGCACTTCACTGACTGATGTTTAAGCCCCATCCAGAATATACCCGGAAATATTTTAACCTAGTCTAAAATAATCTCTGAAGTATGTTTTGAGGACTTGTGTCATGTGATTCTACAGAAGGATACTGAAATACAAAGCATTGAATTGTGTGAACCGGTCGATAGGTGAACCTGTTAATATTTCTTAAACAGTAATTGAGAAAAGAAATTAATTTTATTCAAAATCAATAGTCATCGAAAAGGTAGGCTTAATTATGTTAGGCATATGAATTACAAAATTTAAAGAATCCAGTTTCGTCTTCTCAAAGTACTTCCTCAGACTAAAACAATGTTTTACAGACGAAATTATATATATGTAGAAGCGAAAGATATAAAAATACTAACGCTGGTTATAGTTAGGAACAAAGAAAAAACACAGAATTCTTAAGAATTTAGAAGCCCTTTTAAAGACCTGTCTGACAAACCAATCCAATTCATTTCCCCTGTGATTTTATTTTTATCTCCTTTGTTAAGTATCCCATATTGTAATGACAGAAGATCCGCAAAGAAATGTGAAATCTAAGAACTTAGAGGCAAATTAACCGTCGAATAACTGAATACAAGGAATTCAACTGGAATTCAAACTCGGCTCCCAAATTCTTTTATTTTATTTTACAATAATACAAGTCAGAAGAGCCATTCGAAGTAGAGCACTACAGAATAAGAAGCACCACACCAAGCAAAGTGATAATATCACCAAGTCGAAAAATGTCACTGGAAGTGGAAGAGGAGGAAAAAACTTCAGAAATAACTGGAAACCTAATCCTATATAGCTAACAAAGGATAGACCTCGAATCTTGTCTATAAGAACTGGACGATAAACGAACCTATCTACTTCTATTCAATGCTACAAATCCAAAACCTTAACCAAAGAACTAAGAGTCATGTTGACAGAATATATCATTCCGAGCCGATATCCACTGTACCACAACGAATGATGTACTTTTTCTTCTTCTTTTATTTTTTTTACAAATTAGTAAATTGCTTTATCTTTTAGCTGTTCAAACAAAGGAATGGTAATAAAAATGATGACTGCAGAATGAACCCAGTAAATATTTGGAAAGGGGAATCATTGTATGATCCATAATATCCCCCGACTATCATCTGTAGATGTGATAATATACATCATTTCACATGAGGAGAATATATTCTGCTCTAGGGTGGTGTATTTTAGCCTGGCATATTTTATATATCAGGGTTATAATATCTCTAGTGCAGTCTGGAACAGCATCCCTGAAAAACATCCCTAATGTTGTTCCAAACTACACTAGAGCTTCTAACACCAACAGACGCAGCCATTTTCAAAATAATTTATTCACAAGAAGTCAAATTGGCACGCAGTAAGTCTAATCTTACTAATTTCTTGGCGGTAAGTAGTCGATTCAAGGAAAATACATTTAATGTAGGTTATAAATAGTTGAGACGAGGAGTAGTTTTGCTCAACAGGGTAAGATATATTTTTTACAATAATACAAGTCTCAAGAGCCATTCGAAGTAGGGCACTACAGAATAAGAAGCATCACATCAAGCAAAGTGATAATATCACCAAGTCTAAAAGTGTCACCGGAAGTGGAAGAGGAGGAAAAACTTCAGAAATAACTGGAAACCTAATACTATACAGCAAACAAAGGATAGACCACGAATCTTGTCTATAAAAACTGGACGATAAACGAACCTATCTACTTCTAGTCAATGCTACAAATCCAAAACCTTTACCTAAGAACTAAGAGTCATGTTACTCTTAAAAAGACTCGTTAGATCTAAACTTTTCGCCTAAACAACAACGAGACACACTCTTGGACATCTCTTCCCTCTATTGAAGCGACCATCCTTCTACATGGGCGAGTGATGCGTCCAGAATGTGTCCCGCTCGATTTCCCAATCCTATATAACAAACAAAGTATAGACCTCGAATCTTGTTTATAAGAACTGGATGATAAGCAAACCTATCAACTTCTATTCAATGCTATAAATCCAAAACCTTAACCTAAGAACTAAGAGTCATGTTACTCTGAAATAGACGCGTTAGATCTAAGCTTTTCTATGGATATCACATATGGTGCCAAACTAGTTAAAAAATATTTAAGCTTTCAGTTCTTTATCAGAAATTCATGGTCTTCCGGGCTGTCGTCCTCTTCACTCTTCGGGCTTTTTGCTTCTTCGAGACATCGAACTAGAACGATTCCAACAAAAGAATCTCCGAAAAATACTTCGCATCAGTTGGGGGGAATCGTCTCAACAAAACTTTCTTGGACATCTCTCCCCTGAATCGAAGCGACGCTCCTTCAACATGGACGGGTAACGCGTCCAGAATGTGTCCCACTCGATTTCCACTTATCGTCCTGGTTGGAGAACTCGCCAGTGACAAGAGGCTACTCGAAAAGCCCAAAACGGTATTTCAAGTATTAGTTGAAGACATCCATTACAAAAGTGAACATTGACTCTGACACCTGAGAAACAGTAAGACCATCGAGGGGTAGGGTACCGAGACTTTCGAGTCCAACCGTCAACATGAAGATGATCTGAGACGTGTTAAGAGAAGAGCCTGATTCATTCATCCACGTCCATCACCCATACTTCTTTGTGACTCCTGATCACTACTCTTCAGCAATAGGCTGAGCCTTCACAGCCATCTTCGTAAACGCCAGCAGAGGGTTTTTTTTAAATCATTTAACCTCAAGCAAGCCATTCCACTGCCACTATAGCGCAGGGGGTTACATAAGGTAAAGTGCTGAGAGAGCGATTGGATATAGGAAATGTCATAAGGAGGGTGATAGACAAGTAACGAGGTACATAGGAAGAGTCTTTGAGAGAATGGGTGCGAGTTAGTGTGTTAGGAGGTGTCTATTGACCTTACATTTAAACTCCTGGAGATTGTAGCCGTCGGGGAAGCAAGTATGCGGAAGGGAATTCCACAGGCGGGAAGTGCGAGAAAAGAAGCTGTTGGAGTAGAAATTGTGGTTACATTTTATCGGTTTCACTGTAAAAGGGTGGGAACTAGTTGCTAGTCTAGTATCTCGTGCAAATTCGTACCTAGGGGGCACCAGTGATCTAAGTTCATCGGAGCAGAAGCCGTGAAAATATTAATAGAAGAGGCACAGGGAAGCCACGTCACGCCGGTGAGAGAGTGACTGCATGCATTTCGCCAAGTCGGTATCGATCACATTACAGATTCTCCGTTGTATTTTGTCAAGAACCCCGAAGAGAATAGCAGGGGCACCCGACCAGATGTGGCAGCAGTATTCAATACACGGGCGGATGGTAGATTTATATATGTGCAGGATAGATTCAGACGGAAAGAACTTCCGGGCCCTGCAGAGAGAACCGACTTAGGGAAAGCAAAGGGAATAAGAAGAACTGATTAGATTTGTCACAAGGCCGGATGTATGGAATACTCAGTGAGGATCAAACTCACCACTCAGTTGTAATAGATTCTAGCGAGACAAGTTTGCAAACCAAAACACCACGTCGAAGGGAATAAGTAGAGAGGGTGACAATCTCGATGCTTGAATGTAAGCGGCTGTCGACATCGGTATAGAAACGCATTCCCAGATTAGTGCTTAGAAATGACTTAGGAAGAATGAAGCCTGTAAGTCTTAGCGAAGACCATTCTTCTTCGAGCCTCCTGGATTGGTACTGCAGAATCACTGCAAAAAAAAAAAAAAAAAAGAAAAAAAAAGAACTTTGCAAATAACGGAAACAACATCACTTGAGCATTTGCATCAACTAAAATGTGATCTCTCCCAAACCCCGTTCAGCCAACCATTTGCTCAAGCCAATCAAATATGTGTTGTGCTGTTTCCCCTATCTCTCTTTTCCTCTGTCCGTCCGGAGAGCATTAGATTCTCCAAACCCTCCTTCCTCATTACAGGAACCTCTGCTGTCTCCTGCTGATGTTAAATATAAATTTTCTTCTCGTTTGCATATACATCACCTCGTCGTTGCTCACGTAGTCGGTCCATGGTTTCCTCAGCATCCTTCTGTAGAGCCACATTTTTGTTGCTTCGAGTCCCTTCTTCATCTGTGCTGACTTCATCATTGCTCACATGTTCAGTCAATGGTATTCTCAGCATCTTTCTGTAGAACCACATTTCTGTTGCTTCGAGTCCCTTCTTCATCTGTGTTGACTTGATCATTGCTCACATGTTCAGTCCATGGTATTCTCAGCATCCTTCTGTAGAACCACATTTCTGTTGCTTTGAGTCCCTTCTTCATCTGTGTTGACTTGATAATTGCTCACATGTTCAGTCCATGTTATTCTCAGCATCATTCTGTAGAACCACATTTCTGTTACCTCGAGTCTCTCGTTCATCCTTGAAGAGATTGTCCGAAATTCACTTCTATAGAGAAGGACAAATACCACATAGCAGTTCAGCAATGTTTTCATTCTTTCCAATGAGATTTTCATGTCTCTCACTACTCTGGTTAGGTTTTGAAATGCGCCCTTTGTCATGCCAATGCGTTTTCGGATCTTATTGTGGCACTTTCATCATTTGTCAGAAGACTTCCCAGGTAATTATTAGTATGAAAAAAAAATATTATTAAATCTATTAGTCTACAGCAGACGATGACGTCGTGCTGGACGGGTTAAAGTAAATTTCACAATGCGTTGTGGTGCAATGGGTATCGGCTCGTAATGAGAAATCGGAGAACCTAGTTCGAATTCCAGTTGAATTTGTTGTATTCACTCTTGGGCAATACCCTTGGGAAAGGTATGAGTCAATCTTTTTTCCCTCCGGCTATGAGTTAAAGAGCAGGAATGATTGGGGCCTATAGCCTTTGTGGGAGAACAGCCTACTGCAGAAAGTAGTGGTAATCTACTAGGGGGAAATCTTCTGTCTTGGTTACACACGTACCTATGCATACTAATGGGTATGTCTCAATCCTCATAAATATATTGGATACTATTGTAAGAAGGTTGCTGTCTAGCGATTAACGTTGCTCAGACGTAATTTTGACATTATCGTAATCTCTGCCTTCGGACAGAGAGTAACCTAGACGAGGCTTCGCCGAAGGGTAGAGTCTTGTCTGGGAAGAAGCAGACATTCATTTTTGTCTGAGCTATATCGCTCGGCTTACCGATATTAAAATAACCTTGGGCCACATTTTGTCTCAAGTGGGAAGGCAGCTTAGTACCTCCATTGCCGTCTAACGTCGCTCAGACGCAATTCCGCCATTCTCGGACTCTCTACCTTCCGGCGTAGAGTAACCCAGACGAGGCTCCGCTGTAGAGTAGCGTCTTTTCTGGGGAAAAGTAGAATCAAATTGTTGCTCGAACTATATGTCTCAGATTACTCTCATTAAAAGAAAAGCCTTGTGTCACATTTTGTCTCAAGTGGGGAGGCAGCTAAATATTTATAATGCTGTCTAGCGATATAAGATTCCATTTGTCTTTGCAATCGTCGCTTAGATGCAATTCTGACATTATTGGACTCTCTGCCTTCGGACAGAGTGCAATACAGGCCAGGCCCCGACGAAGGGGTAGACTCCCGTCTGGGAAAAAGTAGACATTCAATTTTGGCCCGAACTATATGGCTCGGATTACTGACATTAGAAAGGCCTTGTGTCACATTTTGTCTCAAGTGGGGAGGCAGCCAAATGTCTACAATGCTATCTAGCGATATAAGATTCCATTTGTCTTTGCAATCTCCAATCCTCAGGAGGCCAACTGCCCGGTATTTGCACCTCCCTCGGGAGGAGGTTGCGTTTATTGCCCGGCGCCTGAAAATGGAACGTGCTGAGAGAGTTTGGGGATTTTTCTACGGTAAACCTACCTTAAGACTGACCTTGTGTCATATTTGTTGCGTGGTGGATACAACGGTAAATATCTATATTGCTGTTTAGTAGTTCGCCACTAGCAGTGGTTATCTACTTCACACAGCTGTTGGGTATTGTATTTTTTTGATGTTATAAAGATTACTATTTCATTTTACAACCTCCATTTTGGTTATTTCTCATTCAGTAACCTTTTTAGGATACAAGAGTCATGGATCGAAAAAGACATGATCGTATATAATGTCGGACACTTATCTGACTTACATCAAAGTCAACCAAATACAGTAAGCTTGGCGTTTTATTAGTGAAAGGAAAATGTGCCAGACATGGAAAGTCGAACCTGCATTATAACAATGAAAAATCCTTTCAAACCAAATGTAAAGAAACAAGAAAATATCGTTCGAAATAAAAGTAATAATATTTAACCCTTAATAGCAAACCATCCACATTCTGACCGATCAGGAGAAGAAAGTTCTATTTAAACAGCTTCTTCCCGAGAACCACTTCTCTGGTGAACCGACTACCAATAGGTTATTTTTTCCGATCACAACATTCTTAACCTGTTCAAGGTAGGGTTAACCGTTATCTTCCCATTCTATCCGCACATATTGCCTCCTGACATAACCCCACTGCCTCGAGCGGTCCCCAGAGCCTTGTAAACGATGCAGCTAACTGAATATATATGTATATATATATATATATATGACTATTTGAAATTATTTGTTTGAACATTATTTTTGATCGATAGACGTATTTAAATAGATATTCTGTTTATAATCAAACAGTATTATATATATATTTCTACAGGCTTGATTATTTACTATAAATTTTTGTTATGAAAATGTATGTCATTCTGCAATTCGAAACAAAAATTTGTCGTAAATAATGAGGCTGGTAGAAATAGATATATGATACTGTTTGATTCGATTAAAAATAATATTCAAACAAATAATTTCAAATTGTCGGTTTGTTTATAAACAGTTTCGTTAATCTTCGTTAATTTCCGTAATATATGACTATATAAATATATATATATATATATATATATATGTGTGTGTGTGTGTGTGTGTGTGTGTGTGTGTGTGTGTGTGTGTGTGAACTTATCGCTATACTCGTTTCGAAAAACCCTCCGAGTATATACGTGGAAGGAAAAAATGGTAATAAAAAAAGGTAAGATCTATCTATCTATCTACCTATATATATATATATATATATATATATATATATATATATTTGCAGTAAGGTATATATATATTTGCATATATATATACTTATATATATATATTTATATATATTTGCAGTAAGGTATATATATACATATATATATATATATATATATCCACATATTTGGCAGTGAATTCTGGATAATTTCCTTATAGATGAAGTGGAGACTTGATGCAAAATAGATATAGTTCTACAGAATGGCTGTTAAGACATAGTCTAAGTATGTAAGCAACGAGGGAGTTGGCAATAAAAATGAAACTTTTAATTTGACACAAAGGGTCTTTCAGTTTCTGAAACACATAATGAAGAAAGATGGCTTAGTAAATATGACACCCACAGAACGTACTGAGGACAAAATAGGCAGACGAAAAGAGCAATTAACCTAACTAAAAATATTTTTAAAATGAATGGCTTAACACAATATGGAAGACATAGCAAGGAGACTATTGAGTGGAGCTATAAAGAATAGGAACTTGTGGAGGCCCATTTCCTTCCATGCTGTGAAAACGCAGCAACATATATGAGAAGACCTGATATTTTTTTAGAAACCTATCAATAATTCCAGGCGTTTTAAAAATTAATAACAAATTTTAATTTTAATATTTATTTTAGAGTGTGCATTAATAACTTAAAAAAATTATTGTGCGTATCAATGAATAAACCAACATATAAACAATTATACTTCGTTTGACACAAGGCAGTTGCTATAGAGCACCGATTTCAGCACAGGTCTGATACATGTAACAGCCACAGAGGCGAACATACTAATTGATGTTTTGAAGTAAGCGCGGACTGCACAAAAAACAAAAAACAAAAGAAAAACGAAGCTGTTATCTATTAACCATCATAAACAATCGCTCCTACCCCACATTAGCATGGATCAGGCTAGCCTTCCTGAGAGTAAAACACGACACCTCCTTGGCCTCACACTCTCAGCGGACCTCAAGTGGAATGACTATATCAAAACCATGGCTAAATCTGCTGCTAAGAAGGTCGGTTCCCTGTGCAGGGCCAGGAAGTTTCTCCCGTCTGAGTCCATCCTGCACATATATAAATCTACCATCCGCTCGTGTAATGAATACTGCTGTCATACCTGGTTGGGTGCCCCTGCTATTCATCTGGGAGTACTTGACAAAATCCAACGGAGAATCTGTAATATGATCGATACCGACTTGGCAGTTCGGTTGCAGTAGCGCTCTCACCGGCGTGACGTGGTTTCCCTGTGCCTCTTCTATAAATAATTTCACGTCTTCTGCTCCAATGAACTTAGATCACTGGTGCCTCCTATGTATGAATTTACACTAGCTACTAGATTAACAACAAGGTCCCACTCTTTTACAGTGAAACCGATAAAATGTAACCGCAAATTCTACTCTAACAGATTCTTTTCCCGCACTTCCCGCCTGTGGAATTCCCTTCCATATACTTGTCTCCCCGACAGAAACAATATCCAGGAGTTTAAACGTGAGGTTAATAGATATCTCCTATCACACTAACTTGCATCTCTCAAGCTCTTTTCTCCATCTACTCCACCCACATCCTCGGTATCCTCATCCGTCTATTACCCTCCTCCTGACATTTCCTGTAACTAACCCCTCTTTCTCATCACTTTCTCCTTTCTAACCTCCTGCGCAACAGTGGCTGTAGAATGCCTTGCTTTGGGTGATATTTAGAAAAAAAGAAACTTATCGCCCGGTTCACAATCCACACTCCACCCACACCTATTGAACAGGTGAAGATTCTCATCCCTTGTTTCCTGTTTAGGATGCGGTTTCCGGTTTTCTCTTTTCCAAACTTCTCCCTTTTTTTTTTCAATTGGAGTAGATAGACTAAGCTATCGCCCGGTTCACACTCCACCCACGACTATTGAACAGGTGAAGATGTTCATCCCTTGTTTCCTGTTTAGGATGCGGTTTCCGGTTTTCTCTTTTCCAATCGTCTCCCTTTTTTTTCAATTGGAGTAGATAGACTAAACTATGACCCGGTTCACACTCCACCCAGGTCTATTGAATAGGTGAAGAGGCTCATCCCTTGTTTTCTGTGTAGGATGCGGTTTCCGGTTTTCTCTTTTCCAATCTTCTCCCTATTTTTTTTTTTCAATTGGAGTAGATAGACTAAACTATCGTCCGGTTCACACTCCACCCACGTCTATTGAACAGGTGAAGATGTTCATCCCTTGTTTCCTGTTTAGGATGCGGTTTCCGGCTTTCTCTTTTCCAATCTTTTCACTCCTATGTAGCCCCTGCACATCATTGACGTTACCGCCTTGCTCGGGATGATATTATTAAAAAGAAAAAAAAATTAAATCCATATATATTTGTCAGTGTATCTTTTAAAATCATTAATACACAATAGTGAACACTTACTCGGAAGTATCTTTTATGTAGATATTCAGCTAACGACGATTAGGCATTTTGAATTTAGGCGTTTTGGTGACTGATATTTGCTCGCAAAATTAGTTTATTTAGTAAACCATACTGTGATAGATAGGTATGACAAAAACAAAAAAACAAAATGATAATCAAAAATGAAAAAACAAAAAGAAAAAATATTAAGAGAAAGAAATATTGAGACATATTGGTAACCTAAGAACGTGATTGTGAAAGTAACGTTGGAAAACAGAGATGATTTGGTGGTAAAAACATTCAAAAGGAAAGAGAAAAATGAAAACATTAAGGGTTTGTCAGTTGTGAGATTGTAGTAGGCGTAGAGGTAGTAGATTGTAGTAGGCGTAGAGGTAGTAGATTGTAGTAGGCGTAGAGGTAGTAGAATAAGAAAAAAGAATATGGTTGCCTTGGAAATACCATGTTTATTGAGGGGCGAGGCGGGGATTCAACAACGTGTACCGGAAGATTAGCTGGAAACTTGACTAATACGAACGCTTGGGAGAGGAATGTTCAAAATACGAATACGGTGTTGAAAAGTTCTCGACCAACCGTTGTACAAACACTTAATAAAAGATGAGGAACTCTTTTTTGGTCAGGCCGTGAACTTAGCAGCAACTTTAATACGATAGAATGTTTTTAATTAAATATGAACAAAAATATTAGCATATACACGTATATTTATTCAAATACATTCGCACGCAGATATACGCGCACGCATATATTACACCCCCCCATATATATATATATATATGGCGGGCTTAGTAACCAGCGAAATCTGTTTGTTTTTTTGTTGTTTTTTCTTCACACATTTTGGATTAGTTTTAAATTAGATTTATTATAAGGGAAACATTTCTGCCTAAATATATATATATATATATATATATATATATATATATTTACCTTATAATCAATCTAATTTATAATCAATCTATTATATATATATATCTATATGTTTTCATTATAATCAATCTAATTTAAGTCAGTCAGTTAAGTTCCGCTTGGGCGGTCATGTCTCGAAAGAGACATGACTGACTGGGCAGAATATTATCCCGCAGTAGGTTGCCATTGATTTCTGCGGTAGACTGGTTGCTGACCAAGGCTATAAAACCCAATTTGTCCTGTTATTTAACTCATAACTGGAAGGAATAGACGGATTAATACCTTTCACAAGGGTATTTGCGCGTAAGTGAATGCAATGAATTCAGCTGGAATTCGAACTCGGCACCCCCGCTTTCTCGTTCCGAGCCGATATCCACTGCACCACAACGCACATCCCTGACTGACTCTAATTTAAGACTGATCCAAAAGGTGCGAAATATAAAAAAAAATTAAACAAATAGATTTTTTTGGTCGTTAACCACACACACAGGCGCGCGCACGCACGCACACAAACACACACACACACACACACACATATATATATATATATATATATATATATATATATATATATATATATATATATATATATATACGTGTGTATGTGTTTGCATGAATACGTGGAATGCAGGGAAGTAGTTTAAGACGAGAACTTGTATTATCCTCTCGTATGATGGAAATGCACACCCACGCAAAGACCGGTAAATATTCAGACAGTAATATACAAAAAAACTTTAAGGCACAAACTCATGTACACACACATACACACACACAAAATATTCTTTGTGTGTGTTTGTGAGAGCGTGAGAGTGAGAGAAAGGGAGATATCATATCTTGCTATATGCGATCGTAAGTTTAATGAATTCATGCCATCATCATAAAAACAAGAAAAGAAATGACCTTGTTTATTTCATCAGGCCATGACGATTGCGTTTAGCATGAAACAGATTGAACCCTCTGGGTGTTGACTTCAATGTCCAATTTATATTTATATACGCTCTACCCCTGATATTGAGCACTTTATCCCAGAAATATAACATAATTTAAAACTATACTTAACATATTTAGATACATATAAATATGCTTATATGTATTAATTTAATTGTTTGAACATTATTTTAATAGAATCTCATATTTCAGATTTTAATTAAACAGTATATATATATATATATATATATACATACGATGTGGGTTGTGGTGCAGTGGATATCGATTCGGAATGACAAATCCGGGAGCCGAGTTCGAACTCTAGTTGAATTCCTTGCATTCACTTACGCACAAATACCCTTGGGAAAGATATTAATCCACTTCTTTCCCCCAGTTATGGGTTATATAATAGGACAGATTAGGTTCTTTAGCCTTGGCTGGCAACCAGTCTACAGCAGAAAGCAATGGCAACCTACTGCGGGATAATCATCTTCTACCCAGTCAGACATGCCTCTTCGAGACATGATCGCCCAAAGCGTATATATATATTTATTCATCCGCAGACAGATCTGTTTCGCTGAATCACAGTTCATCGATACGGTTAGACAGCTGATTGCTTTTTACACAGGATTTAAACTCGACCGAATTGGCGTAAGTCGGCGATTCTACCTCTGAGCTATGGGCGCTCGGTAGAAGGAGGCAAACATTTTAGCCTGTATATTATCCATATATATATATATATATATATATATATATATACGCATCGGCCATTCAATAATGAATTGGAGCACTATGGCTATTGGCGTGTATAATGATATACGCGCTAAAAAGTCTGCCTTCTTCTACCGAACGCTCACACCAGCGGTAGAATCGCCTACTGACACCAATTCGGTCGGGTTTCAATCCTGGCTTAAAAGGCAATCGGAGTCTAACCGTACTGATGAGCAGTGATACAGCGAAACAAATCTATCTGCGGATGACTATTTACGCTCTCACACCCTAATTGCGCTCTCTGGAAGAATGGAAGACTTTGAAAACTGTAGCTACTCCGGCATATACGCACCTCGCATTCAATAATGAATTAGAGCACTCTGGCTATTGGGCGTGTATAATGATATACGCGCTAAAAAGTCTGCTTTCTTCTACTGGACGCTCGTGGCCTAGGGGTAGAATGAACGACTGACGCCAATTGAGTTGGGTTTCAATCCTGGGTTAAAAGGCAATCGGAGTCTAACTGATACAGCGAAACAGATCTGTCTGCGGATGACTATATATATATACTATATATATATATATAGTATATATATATAGTGACTATATATATATACTATATATATATATAGTATATATATATAGTGACTATATATATATACTATATATATATATATAGTATATATATATATATAGTCATCCGCAGACAGATCTGCTTCGCTGTATCACAGCTCATCAGTACGGTTAGACTCCGATTGCTTATATATATATATAAACTTATTTATAAATGAAACTTTATCTGTGTGTGTGTCTGTGTGTGTATCCGTTACCTATAGACTCCGAAACGACTGAACCGATTTTCTTGAAAATTTACACAGTTGTACTATAAGCGTCTGCGAGTGTTTTTAGCTAGGTTTTGGGTTGAGGTACCCCCGATAAATATCGAAAATCGATAATCGAAAAAATCGGTTTATAGAAGGAGTGGTCTGATTTTAATCAAATTCGATACACTCATAGACACAGACATAAGAAACGATATTCAGAAGTTTCAAGGTTTTAGTTCTTATAATAGTGCAGAAAATCGATAATATATATATATATATATATATATATATATATATATATATATATATATATATATTTAAATCGATACCAGTAAATCAAATTTTGACTTACATCCATTTATTTTTCATTCAGTCTACGGTTTTGCTTTAACTGGAAACAACTATTGCTTTTTAGTCTTAGCCAACGTCCAAAGAGTCTGAGCTGCAGGTCCATGTATTAGATTTAAAGCTTACATTACACCCGAGCAACGCCTGGCTATACTGAGAGTATATATATATATATATATATACGAAAAGAAAATATGTAAAAAAAAAAGTAAAAACAGTGTCTGTAATTCGTGTGGCATTAATGGAACTCTTTCGTCTAAAATTAAATTTCTAGACTTTTAAATATTCTTCATAAATTTCTGAACTAAGAATGTAATAGTTTTTATATTTCTAATTTCAGTAAAACAAAATAAATAATTTTTTATTTTATGTTAAATTCATTTAGTCAACAAAAAAAATGTAAATATTTTTCCAGTATATATATACATATTTGATTTTTCCGTTGACATATTTACCTATCTGGTGTCATACATATTTTTGTATCCATAAACAAATTTTTTACTGAGTGATACGTTGTACAAAATGCTTTAGAGGCATGAAATATTTATTCAGTTCTTCAAAAGGATTTAAATTTGATTATAACTTAATATCTTTCCTGCCCAATATGAAAACGATTTGGAATCAGCTACAGTTTTCTATTCAAGCAAGAACATAGCCTTTACATAAAATAGAATTTTCTTTCGTTCAATTCCCATCTCTTAAACAATTTCATGCTGAGTCTTCATACTTATTAAGCAAACGTGATTTATCAATATATATATTTGGAAAGAGACGATCAGGTTTTAAATACTGGAACTTGACCAATTGGCAATACCTCTTCCTGGACATTTTGGATGCATTTCAATATTGCAAGATTGCTTGTGGAAAATAACAAATCACAAATGAAGATTAACAAAATGGTTACTACAAAGTTTCTCATTTGAACAGCCTCTTTTTACTAACGATTAAAGCGGTATCATTCTTTGTGGTATGCCAGCAAGACTATCCCTGTTGTAAACGAAGTTAACTTCCCTGAGAATAAAACGCTACGCCTCCATGGCCTCACACTCTCAGCGGACTTCAAGTGGAATGAATCCATTGCTAAATCCGCTGCTAAGAAGGTCGGTTCCCTGTGCAGGGCCAGGAAGTTTTTCTCGTCTGAGTTCATCCTGTCCGTGTATTGAATACTGCAGCCACATCTGGTCGGGTGCCCCTGCTATTCATCTCGGAGTTCTTGACAAATTCCAACCGAGAATCTGTAATGTGATCGATACTAACTTGGCAGCTTGGCTGCAGTCGCTGTCTCACCGGCGTGACGTGGCTTCCCTGTGCCTCTTCTATAAATACTTTCACGGCTTCTGCTCCAATGTACTTAGATAACTGGTACCCGCTATGTGTGAATTTACACGAGCTTCACAATTTCTACTCAAACAGCTTCTTTTCACGCATTTCCCACCTGTGGAATTCCATTCCATATACTTGCTTCCCCGACAGCTACAATCCCTAGGAATTTAAATGTAAGGTTAATAGACATTTCCTATCTCACTAACTCGCATCGATTCTCTCAAGCTCTTTTTTATCTACTCCGCCCTCATCCTCGCTATCCTTATCCGTCCATTATCCTTCGCCTGACATTTCCTATAATTGACCCCTCTTTCTCATCACTTTCCCCTGTGTAACGTCCTGCGCAACAGTGGCAGTAGAACGCCTTGCTTGGGGTGGGATGATTAAAAAAATTGCTTATCAATGTTCAAACCGGTCAGTATATAAGCGGTAACTCGACTCTCGGTTCGTTTGTTCACCAAGATTTTCAGAATTATGAACACAAAGGGCATTACCCTATGCGTCAGTTTCTAATATTGAAGTAGATACTCATACGTGTTGACCTATAGTAAGTCAGTCAATTAAATGGCTTACGTAATACACGCTTAGATGACCATGTCTCTTCCGAGACATAAATGACTATTCAGAAGATTTTCCTGCAGTAGGTTGCCGTTTCTTTCTGCGGTAGACTGGTTACCAACCAAGGCTATAGAACCCAATCAGTCACGCTATTCGATCTATAGCTGAAAAGAGGGAAGACTGGTATTTCCGCGTAAGTGAATGCAAGGAATTCACTTGAAATTCAAACTCGGCTCAATCCGGGCCGATATCTCTTACACCACATTCAAAACCAGAATTCTGTTCTATGTCACATGCCATATATGCGAACCGTATATATTTATATTTGTACCGTTGCGCACATACATACGCATTCGGTTGATGTATTCGAATAGTGTAGCGATGTCTTTGCGCACGTCAATGAGTGTACAAGTGTGAATCTATGTCTGCGTCTGTCACGACGACAAATTTTTTCTCCTAATTTTTTATCCCACTTTCACAAAAATACGATAATATACGCAGTTGAATCCATTGTATTCACTTACGCGCAAATACCCTTGGGAAAGGTATTAATCTGTCTCTTCCTTCCAGTTATGGGTTAAATAGCAGGACAGATTGGGTTCTATAGCCTTGGTCGGCAACCAGTCTACCGCAGAAAGCAATGGCAACCTACTGCGGGATAATCTTCTGCCCAGTCAGTCATGTTTCTTTCGAGACATGATCGCCCAAGCGTGTATCGCGTATGGCACTTAACTGACTGACTGACATATAGCAATTTTTTAAAAAAATTAATCAGTTTGTCTGACGATCGCAAGCTCGTGAAACAAACTTACACCTATCTATATGAATATGTCAGCTCTATCACAGATATTGAAAGCTTTATAATAAGCGTATATAGAATATATAAATAATATAATATCTATAACAAATTGCATATATATATATATATATATTGATATTCATGATTATATACATTCACTTTTCACACAAACACACACACAAACACACACACACACACACACATATGCCTGCCTCGACGATTACCATCAAGATGCTTACACATCGATTCGGGAATATTTACATTTCCACATCTATGGACAGATACGGGTTATCTCTCCTAGATCATGACAAATGGACTATGATAAACAAAAATAATAAAATAAGATTGCTGCTCGATTGACATAATCGAATGGCAATCTTTCCAGGTCTGCTTCAATATCAACTCGGGCGCTGACCAGAAATTCAAGGATGAACGACAAGACGAGACGATTTTGATATAAAATTTTAATAAGTAATGAAATATTAAAATAAAAAAAAATATATTTATGTATGAATAAGAACGTCCAATGAACTGAACCTCAAAACTTATATTCGGATACCCAACGTAGTCGAAATAACAATTTACAACACATATCAACAAATATGAATGAATACAGGCGAATATGAATGCAAGAGATTAACACAAAATATAATTTATAAGCACATATGGTATCATGCATGTGGTAACATAATATTTGTGGAAGTGTATGCATGTTCTAACATGGGTCTAAGAATATAATAACTTATCTTTATATCACTTCCTTCTCTTTTATTTCACTGTCTTTCTTTTCTTTCTCTCTTCCTCCTCTTTATACAACTTCTGACTCAAACGCAGTCCACTTGAAATATATGTCGATACAACTGTTCTTATTTTCTTTCAGCTGACTGTTGTGCTTCCAGCATACAAATATCCGAAATGTCCGCACTCTTCTTTTTTATTTTATTAAAACATGAGTCGTTTTTCTGTACTAGAACAATTCTGCTTTTTCTTATCTTCAAAATATCTTCCTTTATATGTTGACTACTCTGCGTCGTTATCTCTCTTTTCTTTTCTTGACAAACAACTTGGCTTTGATTTCTTTCTTTTCTTTGAAGAAACAGGAATCAGCGTACAAATAACATTACAGCTTCTATTATTTTCATCGCTATCTTTCTTCCTTTTCTTGATAAACAACTCGGCTTCGCTTTCTTTCTCTTCTTTCAACAAATAGGAATCAGCATACAAATAAGATTACTGCTTCTCTTATCTTCGTCGCTATATTTCTTTCTTCTTTGATAAAAACAATTCAGCCTCGTCTTTTTCTTGTTTTAATGAATAAGAATTTATAAGTTCGTTTTTTTTCTTATCCGGAGTTGCTTAAGATGAATTGGTCAAATTACGCTATTATCTCAAATGCGTTTTCCCTTCAGTCATAAGTTATCAGCGCCCAGAAAATACGACTTGCTCATTCATGGTTCGATCTGCAACTGACTTCCAAACAGTGTATGTGTGGCTATCTATATCCGTAGCAACTAGAAAATCTCTCTAACGTCTTTTCAAGTTAAAATAATCTTATGGTTAATCGTGTCTTCATAAACGTTAACAAAGATGATTTTTAAAAATGTAACCTAAGCAAGACGATAATGCCACTAAGGTGCAAGGTGCTACTCTGAGTGAAATAGAACGAGAACAAATTAGAAGTAGAAACCCAATCCTAAACAAAAAATAAGGTATAAACTGTCCAAAATACTAGGGAGGAGTGTGAACCGGATTACAAGCAAGCCTATTTATTTACAGCTATATTCTGAAATAAAATATTTGATCTGTACTTTGCTACATGATATTTTGGATGTTTAGTGTTTAGCATAAGAAACCATTGCTTTTTAGACAGTCACACACAAGGTCCATTTATGACGTTCGAACACAAAGTATTCGGCCGTGAAAAGAAAAGCAGAACAATATTTTTTTTGCTTCAAAACGTGTGATATAGATACTGAATGAGTGACGTAATGCTTAAATCACACCCCGTCATTCTGGTAAGGCAATCTATCTAAGAGAAGAATATATATAATTTCGAACCTCTGCTGCCTCGTAACCATTCCCACTTTTAGTATTAATTGACTGATTGATTATATTCTTACGGTTTACAAATCTTTGTGTGTTTTTTAAAACGAATTTTTTTTTGTTTTTTGAACAATTTTTTAACGATAACATTGATTACAAGATGTACTATCTAACTCATAAACGGGAGGGGAGAGATGGATTGATATCTTTCTCAAGAATATTGAAAATGTAACGAATTCGACTAAAAACCGAACTCGGCTATCCGAGATCTCATTCAAAACTACTGTCCATTGCACCACCCACTTACTCTTCAACAGCCTTTGAGATTTCACTTGTTCGATCGATTTAGTCGATTTAAAACTTAATTGGGCGATTAAAGTTTATTGCTTTACACGCCCGCGGTCTATTAAAAATCTCGTGATGAAACGTGTCTCTTCAAATATAGAAAAATTCAACCCAACTTTTACAACCCAAAAGTATGCCATTGAAGATTCACAAGTTACTTAGAATGACCTACAATGACATTATTGAAGTCTTTGGTCTCACTTTTATCGTCCCGGTCAGTGTAAACATTCGTTTATTTAACGCTTCCAGAGTAGAGCCAAAATGTCTCTGTCGCCCAGATTTCTTATGAAAAGTAAAAACGAACATTTGAAAGACAGAAAAAAATTTGACTTACTTCTTTCAACCACGCACCGAAAAACAAATTATACAAGTAAGTCATTTTTTATAGAAATCGTTGAGAAAATAAGATTTGTTATTCTTTCATCATCTATGACATGGAGGTTGCAGTCAAAAGAGAAGAAAGAAACTACGAACTTAGGTACCTCCACTCAATTGCAAAAAAACAAACACAAAACAGCATATTATGATATCAAAACGGCTCAAACTTAATAAAAACAAAGTTTTATCATCAAAATGTTTAAGCTCTTATTAAGATGAAAGATTATTTTTGCTGTCATTATTTTTTAAAGTCTTTTAAATCCTTTCTAACAAGTTCGAAATTTTAATTAAAATTTCATTTTTTGTTTTCCGTCAGCGATTCACACTATGTTTACCTAAGGCGACTGTTAAGAAAATCAAGTCGGTCGAGTAAAACGATTTTAGGGCGAGTAAATTTTCCCTTACTCTCGACTGCCGGTCCAGTGAAATCTTTTTCAAATCTCTAAGGCTGCTCTTCAATCCTAAAAAACTTCGGGAAGAGACTCAGGGGATAGACTCTTAAGCCAGACTCACATAGGTATTCCTACATTACATCTAACTACATTCTGACAAGTTGGGCACCCGGTAACATCTAGCATTGACTACTGCTTTTTTCTTGGACATTATCGGTTAGGCTGAAAACAGAATGTTGTACTATATACGCAGCAGTTGGTCTTCTTCTTCTATGTGCCTTGTCCCTTCAGGACGTAGGCGATCATGGCTCTCCACGTTTCCCTATCCCTGGTGGCTCTGAGCACGCCTTCTCTTGTTACACTATACAATCCTCGTTCCGTCATCCACCTGATTAGGTCCTTCAAATATGTTATCCGTTGCTTTCCCCTGTCTCTTTTTCCCTCTGTCTGGCCTGCTAGTATCAGATTCTCCAAGCCCTCCTTCCTCATTGCATGTCCCAAGAACTTTAGCTGTCTCTTCCTAATGCTCAGTATTAGTTTCCTTTTTGTTTCCATCACTTCCAAGACATCATCATTGCTCACATGCTCGATCCATGATATTCTCAGCATCCTTCTGTAGAGCCACATTTCAGTTGCTTCAAGTTTTTCCTTCATCTTTGTTGGTATTGTCTAGCATTCACTGCCATATTGAAGGACGGACAGCACACAGTTGATCAGTCATAAAAAACCCCCAGAAAACTAACCATGTTCTTTGTCCTGAAGAAGACACTCAGACATGGCCCCAACAACGCTTGAAGGAGGAAGCAGACACTTCTACTACCACTTCTTGCTTCCCAGTCAGCTTTGACCTTGAAAAATTTAAATGCAATGTCAATCTTCTGACTTCGTAATTCTTGTTCTTTTATTTTGCTTCTTCCTTAATAATATTTTTGTTATGTTCTCTATTGCACATGTCTTAATGTCGTTATTGCCTTGCTTGTTGTGAATTGGGAATACGAAGTCATTTCTTATTAGTCTCAAAGAATTGCTCCAATTACTGCTGGGACACATCCCATCTTCATGAACAGAAGCTCCGCCGCCACACATTTAAAGGCTTTAAAATGAAGCCTCTCACCTCTCTCTTTTCTTTCACCCTTTTAATCACTGGGTGCTTCTATGTCATCGCTGACACGACCCCTTCAGTATTATATATTTTTTTAAAATTATTCTCTTTCGTTTTATTTTCTCGTTGTTATAATTGTCTTTTTTTTTTCCTATCTGAATTCTCTTTTTTTGTCTATTTGAGTTTTCCTCATTAGTCCGGACGCAGGTATAGTTAACCCCATTAACGTCACAAAACTGTGCCTTCTCTTTGCCGTGGCTAGCATCAGAAATATTTGGATGCAGCAGACAAAGCCTTTTTATCAGCAATATTGGAATTAGCATCAGGATTTCTTTTTCACTATAATAATAATAATAATAATAATAATAATAATAATAATAATGTGACCAAACGTAATTGAAGTCGTTAGGCTATTTCAAGTCAATACCCATGGCAGTTAGACGTCCATGAGTTGCATGTCAAAGTGCTTCATTAAAATCTTGAAATCAAAGATTTTAAATTTTTATTCTGTAAATTTTTCTTCACTTTGAACGCTTCAGATAAATGTCAACGATCAAATAATGTAATAAAAATGAGTTTCTATAATAGTTTCAGCAGAGCAGTACTTCCACTGGTGCGCAGGGGACTACATGATCAGTCAGTTAAGTGCCATACGTGATACAGACACGATGCTTGATCTTTCAGAACGCTACTCCACAGGACAATGGCCTTCTTCATTAGTTTTTTTTATAATATTATTGTTTGATGATTAATCTGGAAAAATCTAGCAATTTCTCTATCAGATTTGCCCTAATTATGCCATCCTATTATTTACCCTGGTTAAGATTCACCGATGTCTTTACTTCCGCGAACTTTCATTGCAAAATATACGTTCATAGATGAGAGTAGCTTGATACTAACATGGTATTGTCTGAAATAAAAAGAAGAGCCGTTATTGCACAAGCTGAAATTATAGTAATCTAGGGTGACTAAATCTATCATAGCCACTGTATATTCTGTTGCTCTTGCCGATATAAGGAGCCAAAAACATCAATAGATTTGAAAAACTAATTGCTACTTGATTTCACGTATTGTCACATAACAAAAAATAAATGTCTGTTTCAAAGCGTTGCTCAAACGAGCCAGTTTCTCAATATATCATTGTAAAATTACATCGTCTTAGAATCAGTATTTCATAGAATTAATTTGAATTCAGTCGAAAACAAAGAAAAAATAATCTCTAGTTTTTTTAAACTTGTGATGTTGATTTGCTATTCAATTTTAATTCCTAAAATAAACGTCTTCTTCAGTGGCATTGACAGTTTCATCCTTTCTGTATCGTGAAAATTTAAACGATGACCGAATTTAATTTAATTTGGAGATACCAAAACCAAACAAGTACAAAAATTTAAATATCCGGAAAGTTTCAAACGGAGAGGGGAAAATTGCGACACTGAAATCCGAAGACGTATTGGGGTAGAAGAAGCTGACTTCCAAAAGTTAAGCAAGGTTACAAGGGACAAAAAAAAAGAAAAAAAAAAAAGAAAAAATTCATCAGAAACAAAGAAAAGAGTACTGAACTTTTACTTGAGATACATCCTCGTGTATGCTAATGAATGCTCGGCAATCTTCTCAAATATGAAAAATAGTCATAAAGCAACAGAAATGTGGTTCTACTGGAGGATACTGAGGATAACATGGAACGAACATGAGAGCAACAATAAAGTTTTAGAGAAAATGAAAACAACAAGGAAAATAATGCTTAACATCAGGAGGAAAGTGTTAAAATTTCTAGATCACATTGTAGAAGAGGAGGGTTTGGAAAATCTGATACTCACAGGGCAGATTGAAGGCAAGTGCAGCAGACGAAAGCAATGTGAAATCCATTTGTGTTATGGTGAAACACACCTATTCCTCAGATAATGGACTCTCCCTCCTATATTAATAACAGGAAGTTAACTCTATAAGTTCTTGGGAAGTTCATAGTAGTTCTTAGAAGTTCTAGAGAGTTCTTTAGAGTTCTATTGGAGTTCATTAGAACTACTAGGCAGTTGATATTAGTCGGCAGTTAGCCGAATACTAAGGAGTCAGCTGACAGTGGAAGATTACCAAGTTCCTAACATTTTGGGTGCGTTAAGTCGATTAGCAAACGACATAGCACGATTATAACTTTCAGGGCGAAAACTACTCTAACGGAACGAGGCTTAGTAGAAATAAAAGACGAAATTTTTTAGGAGCTGCAAAGGACAGGAATTTGTGAAGAGCTACGATCTCCTACGTCCTGAAAGGACACGGTACATACAAGAAGAAAATCGAGCTTGAGTAAATGGATGGCGGAACAGGGGTTAGGAGAAATAAAGAAAAGACACAAGAGCAACAAAGAACAGGAAATTGTGGAGAGTCATGATCGTCTACGTCTTGAAGAAACGCTGCACAGAAGAATGAGTTTGAGTAAATGGGTGGCGGGACACGGTTTAGGAGAAATAACAAAAAGACTAAATTTATGAAGAGCTACAACGAACAAGAAATCGTGGAGAGACACGATCGCCTACATCCTGGCTCAACAGGGAACATAGCAATAGGAAAAAAATGTACTTGACTAAATGGATGGTTTGTTGAGTACATTATGAAAAGAAACAGCACCAGCAAAAACAAGAAAATCGTGTTTGATTTAATGGATAGCGGAATAGTCTTGAGGAGAATTAAAAAATGCTAGCAGTATAGCCCGGCGTTGCTCGGGTGTAATGAAAGCTTTAAAACTAATCCATGGTCATGGACCTCAGACTCTTTGGACGTTGGCACGAAAGACTAAAAAGCAATAGTTGTTTCCAGTTAAAGCGAAACCGTAGACTGAAAGAAAAATGAATGGATGTAAGTCAAATTTTGATTTTTTGGTATCGATATCAAATAAGTTTTTTTTCGTCGTAAACTGAATTTTGAAGGCTAAATAAGTCCTCTGAGCAAATGGTATCATGGCTGAGACTAAGAACTACAATTATACCTACTTAGAGCCAAACATGAAGCAAAAACTAGAATAAAAGGGCTGAAAAAATACAGATATACAGGCAGATAAACAAACACGCACACAAACATCTTGCCTTTTTATATAAATATATTATCGATTTTCTGCACTATTGTAAGAACTGCAACCTTGAGACTTCTGAATATCATTTCTTATGTCTTTGTTTATGAGTGTATCAAATTTGATTAAAATCGGACCACTCCTTCTATAACCCGATTTTTTCGATTATCGATTTTCGATATTTATCGGGGGTACCTCGACACAAAACCTAGTTAAGAACACTCGCAGACGCTTATAGTACAACTGTGTAAATTTTCAAGAAAATCGGTTCAGTCGTTTCGGAGTCTATAGGTAACGGACACCCTCACACAGACACACACACATACACACGCAGAGACAAAGTTCCATTTATAAAATAAGTCTAGATAGATATATATATATGTAAATAGACAAAATCAATAAAGATAAGCTTTCTTTTTGGCGTTCTTGTTGTATGAGCTACATAGGACAGGAAATCGATCGCCTACATCCTAAATGAACACACCACGTAGAAAACGAAAAAAAACCTGCTTTAGTAAATGGATGGCAAAACAATCTTCAGGATAAATAAAAAAAAGACAAAATTTATTAAAAGCTACAAAAGACAAGAAAATTTAGGAGAGCCATGATCGCCTACGTACTGAACGGACACAGAATATTAAAGTTCAAGTTGTTATTATAGCGGTTTATATTTGAAAACAAGAAAACTTGATTTCAATACATCAAAATTTCCAATAACGCAATGAAAGGCAGGTTTTACCGAAATATGCGCAACTTTTTCACATACAGCAAATTGAAGGAAAATTTTGGCCTCCGTATTTTGGGATGCACAAGGAATTTTGTTCATTTATTACCTTGAGAAAAGAAGAACCATCAGTAGTGAATATTATATAGTACTATTGATGTATTTGAAGGAAGAAATCGACAAAAAACGGCCAAAAATAAGTGATCTTTCACCAAGACAACGCACCGTGTCGCAAATTTATCGCAACGATGGCAAAACTACATGAATTGCACTTCGAATTGCTTCCACATCCATCCTATTCTCCAGGTCTGCCCCACTCCGTCTACTGGCTGTTTGCAAGCCTAAAATAATGCTCCAGGGAAAGAGATTTGACTCCAATGAAGAAGTGATATGGGAAAATGAGGCATATCTTGAGGCCGAAGACAAATCGTTCTACAAAAAAGCCATCGTATTGTTAGAAAAGCGTTGGAATCAATGTATCACCCGAGTTGATGAGTAAAGTCAAATTTTGTCTAAAAGTTGTTTCTTAATAGTTAGGCCCGGTACTTATTGAGTGATGTGTTTTATATATATGACTGTATTTACTTTATTATGATAGAGAGTTCATATACAAATAAATACACAACGGTCTTTGTTATAAACGAGAGGATTCTCGTTAAAGATAATCCATTTTGTTTACTTCTCTTTGTAGAAATAAGACATAGAAAACAAGTGAATTTCTTATTAGATTTAAAGGAAAAACAATCATCTATTTCTTCTTAAAATAAAGTAGGTTGTCATTGCTTTCAGCGGTAGACTGTTTTCTAGGTTATAGAACCCAATCTATCCTGTTATTTAACCCATAGCTGGAGAGAGGAGACGTATTTGCGCCTAAGTGTATGCAACAAATTTAAGCGGAATTCGAAATCAGCTTTCCGATTTTTTCACCAGTCAGTCAGTCAGTCAGTCAGTCAGTCAGTCAGTCAGTCAGTTAATTACCATACGTGATACACGCTTGGGCGATCATGTCTCGAAAGAGACATGGTCGACTCGGCAGAAGATTATCTCGCAGTAGGTTGCCATTGCTTTCTGTGGTAGATGAAAATAGAATGGTTCCTTTGATATTATTACTTTGCAAAATTTTACAAGGCAGCCTGGAAGCCTTTGCTTCGGCCAGGCAATAAGAAGAGGAGACACAAAAACTGGACACCAGAATAGTTAATTTGATGCACATGTTATTGGGCTGTATTAACAAAAGAACCATTCAATTTTCATTTACAATTATTCACTTGGCAATAAATACAAAAAATAGAGACAATTTACCCATCGCACCCTGTAGATTATATATATATATATACACACACACGACCGGCCATAATTATTAGGACGCCCCAGTGTTTTAAAAGAAATGATGTATTTCATACTAATTTTAGTATATATTGCCAAGTGGATAATTCTTAATGAAAATAGAATTGTTCTTTTGTTAATACTGCACAATAACATGTGCATCAAATGAACTGTTTTGTTCTTTTCTCCATGCTAATCCCTTCTTATTATTGGCTGATCGAAGCAAAGGTTTCCTGGCTGCCTTGTAAAATTTTGCAAAGTAATAATAACAAAACCATTTTTTTTTTAGTTAGATTTATCCACTTGGCATTAAATACTATATATATAAACGCATAAGGCACCGTTATAGAATGAATGTGCGTCAAGTGCTTTCATAACTGGTAGTTAGGAGAATGAACTGAGCCGCTATCGTATCTCGAATGAACTAATCTATCTATCTATCTATCTATCTATCTATCTATCTATCTATCTATCTATCTATCTATCTATCTATCTATCTATCTCAGTCTGTTCATTATCTATCTATCTATCTATCTATCTATCTATCTATCTATCTATCTATCTATCTATACAGAGGTTTTTTTTATAATAAAAAGGATGATACATATTTCACCGCTTTGATGTTCTTAACGCGGCTCGTCAGATCCAAATGGTACAACAGTAGACATTCGAAATATCACCCCCGCCCCCCAATTTTTTTCTCTTTTATTTGATTCTCCGTAGACGCCCACATGTTCATATTAGGATGGACATTCGTGATGTTTATATACGAAATATATTAGAATAAAAAGTGTGAGAAGCCGTGAAAGTTTTCTTTAAATTGTATGTTTATTGTTTTTGTAATTATACATGTTATGAAACATTAATTGTCCATGACGCTACACGTGTTTCGAGTCTAAAATTGACTCTCTTCAGGAGAATAAATTTGGGGTTTTTACATTTGAGTTTCTTCGAATACCTGATCACGAGTTTTTTGTTTTTATAAAGTTAATAGGAAGAATATTCTTCCTATTAACTTTATAAAAACAACAAAATGACAAAATATTTATTTCTCTTAAAAATATACACGTGTATATAACACACGAAAAATTATACACAAAATATATGTGCATATGTGTGTGTGTGTGTGTGTGTGTGTGTGTGTGTGTTAAAATATTTTATGTTTAAAATTCGAAGCTCTTTCTACAAGAGATTCACTAGCTGAACCCAGAGCTTATAAACTTCCGGACGAATATCAACACTTCCATTTTGTTGGAATACAGTCAGTATTTTCAAGCAAGTGGCGCCAATGTTCGTCGAAACGATACAGAAGCCATTGTTTTTTTCAGTTTAAGGATAAACTGAAGTTTAATCTTAGATTTTATTTTTGCTTTTATTTCTATTTATTTTGACGCTAATACATTTTCAATGTTTTTTTTTCTTATTTCTTTTTATGACATGTTTAGTAATCTGATATTTGTTACGAATGTTTCATTTAGAGTGGATCACTGCGGTTAGAAAAAGTTCAAGATGTGAAGCCAGGCCACGTAGTGTAGCAACTTAGCAAACATTTATTAATAGCGATTATATGGTTGAGAAAAAATCACGAGACGGAATTGATTAAGAGGCAAATGTTGTACTTAGATTTAATAAAGGGGAGAAAAATTACAATTAAGTTTAAAAGAAAAAAAATATTAAGAGAATTGCAATAATAGAAAAAGAAATATACACGAACGATACAGAAGCCATTGTTTTTTGTTTTCAGTTTAAGGATAAATTGAAGTTTAATCTCAGATTTTTTTTCACTGTTTTTTTTTATTACTTTTACACCCACTGCATTCGTGTAAACGTTGGAAGACGTACAATTTCCTGTTATTGCCTAGTTTAATGTGACTTTTGTGCAGGGTTAATCTTTTATTCAAGACTTGTGTCACCTCCACGTATATTTTGCGCATTCATCGCATTTTAGAGCATAAATTACGTTTTTAGAGTTGCAGCTCAGATTTAGTTTTATTTCGAATGTAGATGTGTTTAAGAAATTGAAGTGGTTTCTTTTTTATTATGTTTCATACCACACATCTTTTTTTTTTTGCTGCATTTTGCGATCTTTGAATTGTGTGTTTGTTGTTTGAATTTTGATGAGTTTAGTATTGTTTTAAATTTTTGGGTTGGGGTTTTGATTTTAATTATTTTACTTGTTTTTAAATTTATTTTATAATTTCGTTGAGTAATTTTATGTCATTTTATCTTTGCAAATAATCCTGGTTTGTTTTTGTTGTGTGTGGGGACGGACCTATGCAAGAATGTTTTCTTCTTTTTCAAGTTTTTGCCTTCAAAACTCTATGAAGAATGAGGTCATTTGTTTTGGATTCCAGAAATTCTAATGGTATTTCTTCTCTCAAATGGAAACTCTAGTTATTAGTAGTTTGGGGTATCCTATTCTTTGTAGTGTTTAGCATAGATACTCTAAGCGTATTTCACAAAGTGTTTCGTGACCTACTTCTTTTATGTGCTGTGTCAGGACGTAGGCGATCATGGCTTTCCAGGTCTCCCTATCTCTGGTGGCTCTTAGCACGCCTTCTCCTGTTACACCATGCAACCCTCGTTCCATCATCCACCTGATCAAGCCCTTCAAATATATTATCCGCTGCTTTCCCTTGTCTCTTTTTCCCTCAATCTGGCCTGTTAGTATCAGGTTCTCCAAGCCCTCTTTCCACATTGCATGTCCCAGAAACTTTAGCTGTCTCTTCCTGATGCTTAGTATTAATTTCTTTTTTGTTTCCATCATTTCCAAGACCTCATCATTGCTCACATGCTCGATTCCATGATATTCGCTGCATTCTTCTGTAGAACCACGTTTCAGTTGCTTCAAGTTTTTCCTTCATCTTTGATGATATTATCCAACATTCACTGCCATATTGAAGAACTGACATCACATAGCAATCCAGTACTCTCTTCTTTGTTTCTAGCGAAATTGTTCTGTTTCGTAATACTTTACTCAACTTTTGGAATGCTTCATTCGCCATGCCAATTTGCCTTCGGATCTGTGTGTCGCACTTTCCGTCTTCTGTTATAACACTTCCTAGATATTTAAATTTTTGTACCTGCTTGATTCTAGTATCCCGAACCTGTATTTGGCATTTTGGACTGCCCTTTTCACTGATGACCATGCATTCGGTTTCCTTGCAGTTTATTTGTAGTCCTTTCTTGTCATTCTCTTCAGCTACATTCTGTAGGAGGTCTTGTAGTTTTCCTTTCTGTGTCTGCTATCAGCACTGGATCATCTGCGTACCATAGGTTGTTTAAATTATGGCCTCCGATGACAAATCTAGACATAACTTCTTGGGCCCTCAAAATATTCTTGCTGTACAAGTTGAACAGATCCGCTGAAAAGACACATCCTTGTTTTTCGCCCCTTTCTATCTTTGTATATCTGCTGAATTCGTTACCTGTTCGTATGCAAGCGGTTTGCTGCCAGTAAAGTTTCTTGATTACTCTTACCTACTATTGTGCAAATTTCTCGTGCTAGGGAACAGGGGATGGATTTGAAACAACTTTTAGGGTGGTCACTCTTGAAATGGAGATATTGTTGGGTGTCTGTAGGTTTATGGTAAATGTTTCTGGTGATGTAACTGTTTTTTATGAGGATGTCTAGGAATGACAATTCATGAAAACTTCATTCTAGTGTGATTCTCAGACAGACAGTATGTCTTCCGCTTTGCCAGGTCTACTGCCGATATGCTAACGATCATCACTGAATACATATGCAAGGACCTCGATAAATCCCTCGAAGCTCGAGCTGTTGCCCTGGATATCGCGAAAGAATTTGATAGGGTCTGGCACGCCGGCCGTCTGCGCAAGCTACAGGATTATGGTATCACTGAACGATTGCTTGGTTTGATCCACTCTTTCCTAAATAAATCGCATAATAAAGATGGTCTTGAACAGGCAATGTCCCCACATTCTGCCCGACGAACGTTTGCGTCCTCCAGAACTGTATGCTAGGTTCTACGCTCTTTCTGATCTTCATAAATGATCTCCTTGACGTGAACAAATTCCATATAGGCATCTACGCTGATGACACCACTATATACTCTCGCATCAGTAGGAAATCTAGCGAGGCGGACAAACATAACCTTGCTGCTGTCCTTGAGAAGGACCTCCACTCTCTGGTAGACTGGGGCAAGAAATTGTTTGTAAATTTCAAGACTTCTAAAACGAAGCTGCTGTCTGTCAACCATCACAGGCAGTCTCTTCATGGATCAAGCAATTCTCTCTGAAAGCAATATACTGTGCCTGCTCGGCCTCACCCTCTCCTCCGACCTCAAGTGAAACCATTAGATTGAATCAATAGCTAAATCCACTGCTAGAAAGGTTTGTTCACTGTGTCGGGCCAGGAATATTGCACATATACAAATCAACCATCCGACAGTGCATAGAATACTGTTGTCATATCTGGTCAGGCGCTCCTGCTGTTTATCTCAGGTTTCTCGACAGGCTCCAAAAGAGAATCTGTAATCTGATCGGTCCCGACATGGCAGCTCGACTCCCGTCATTTTCTAACTGGCGAGATGTGACTTCCCTCTGTCTCTTCTACATATATTTTCATGGCCTCTACTTCGACGAGCTTAGGTTACTGGTGCCCCCTCCACTAGGATTTAATCGAGCAACCAGACTGGCAACAAGATCCCGCCATTTTACAGTTAAATCTACCAAATGCAGCCGACAATTCTACTGCATCAGCTTCTTTTCTTGCTCTT
>JBBBDQ010029769.1:16562500-16710000 GCA_037127315.1 Ascarosepion bandense | reverse complement strand
ATTTCATAGTAAACACGAATTGTGTAAAATTTCTGTATAATAAAAACGGAAGCTGTTGATGGTTCGCCTAAAATAGGCCTAAATTTCCTATTTCCCATGAAATACAGAAAATCTATGCAAGAGCCAACAAACCTACCTAGGTTCCACCCTTCGGCTCGTCAGCTTGACTTTTTGTTCATGTACTTCGTTTGTTTCTTTTTTTACTTCCCCTCCTTTCCCCTCCGAGTGGGTTATTCAAGACGATCTAAATTATAGTATAACTATTACTAGTATTAGCAGAATTATTTCTGTTACTATTAATATTGTTATAATTACTATATATATATATATATATATATATATATATATATATATATATATGTGTAGGTAAGTAGGTAGGATGTATTTCACCGTCGGAGAGTCGGCGACTAAATCGGTTACCCCACTCCATGTTCTTGCGAGTGAGGCGGGCTGTTGGCAAACAAGTAGGATGAAAAATGGACTCCTGACTTTCTCATTACGCCATGACAATAAACGTATTCACTAATGCTCTACCTGGAGCGCCTCTCCTATTGAACAAAAATAATATTAAAATCCTTTGAGACGACAGTTTTTTGTCCGCGATGAATTGATAAATGGGGCAAGTTATGATCAGGAAGAATCGGATATGTTGTGTTTCAAATTCCGAAATTAAGGCCCGTAGTAGAATTTGCAGGATTGTAATCTAATAACCCTCCGCAAATGATTAGGGGTCCAAATTTACCTTTGATCTTAGCTTGAAATTATATCCTCACTGTATAAAAACTCTAAATCTTAAAAAAAATGTATCGCATTTATGTATGTATGTATGTGTGAAAGACATTCCCAAGATCATTTGTAAAACAGTTAATGAAACGTTTTAGTCTAAGGCTTCACAGCAATAAAATGGAACCTTGTGAGTGGTACGTGACATTTTGCCAAAAATTTATCTTGTAATTGAAACGTTTGAAGTCATACTTACGTCAAGTCCACACAACAAACGATACTCTCACAAAGGTACAACCAAATTAAAATCGGTCAGTGTCACGTCCAACAAAATACACATATCTTCATGCCAGTGGACTACCACGCATAGGTTCATGAAACATCTT
This sequence comes from Ascarosepion bandense, assembly GCA_037127315.1. Classification (NCBI taxonomy): domain Eukaryota; kingdom Metazoa; phylum Mollusca; class Cephalopoda; order Sepiida; family Sepiidae; genus Ascarosepion; species Ascarosepion bandense. The sequence goes on along the minus strand of JBBBDQ010029769.1, from coordinate 16,708,891 downwards.
TTACCTTTTTCACTAAAAAATACCAACGCATGCGCATTGTGAAACAATCCACCCACACCTATTGGACAGGTGAAGAGTCTCATCCCTTGTTTCCTGTTTAGGATGCGGTTTCCGGTTTTTTCTCTTTTCTAATCTTCTCATTTTTTTTTTTTTTTTTTTCAATTGGAGTAGATAGACTAAACTATCGCCCGGTTCACACTCCACCCACATCTATTGAACAGGTGAAGAGGCTCATCCCTTGTTCCCTGTTTTGTATGTGGTTTCCTGCTTTCTCTTTTTCCAATCTTTTTACGCTTTTCTTCTTTCTTTCTTTTTCTTTCAATTGGACCAGATAGACTAAACTATCGCCCGGTTCACACTCCACCAACACCTATTGAACATGTGAAGAGGCTCATCCCTTGTTTCCTGTTTAGGATGCGGTTTCCAGTTTTCTCTTTTCTAATCTTCTCACTCTTATGTAGCCCCCTGCACATCAGTGGCGTTACCGCCTTGCTTGAGGTGATATGATTTAAAAAAATGTTGAATCAGAGAAAAAGACGCCATGTTTTTTCTAGACATATCAGAAGGGAGTCTAACGGTAACAATGTTAGTATGAAAATGTATTCAGAGGATGATTTTTAGAGGACAAGGTTTCTAAAACGAAAATATAGAAATCAGAATCGCTCTCTTGAATGGAATGTCGTTCCGCGCCATGTTAGATTTAAATTAGCGTGGTGTATGGACTGGTTTCTCTACAAAAAGAAGAAAGAAAGAAAGAAAAAAAGAAAGAAAGAAAGATATAGAATAAAAATGAGATGAAAAATGAAAACAACGTGAACGACTGAAAAAAAAGAAATAATGATGAAAGAGTAATGAATGAGAGATAACAATGAAAAGGAAAGGAAAGTAATACACATAGGGACTTAGTGATTACGAACAAATATATTTTAATTCTAACTCATCCACAAATGTATTGGGTTGTGAAAAAAATTCGTATCTTTTTTTTTTCAAACTTTCAATTAACAGGAAATTTTTGATTATTCTAGAGTTTATGAAAATCTTCGTAGCACGATTCTCACCCTACAACTTTTGTTTATTTTTTTTAATCATATCACCCCGAGCAAGGCGGTAACGCCACTGATGTGCAGGGGGCTACTTAAGAGTGAAAAGATTGGAAAAGAGAAAGCCGGAAACCACATCCTAAACAGGGAACAAGGGATGAGCCTCTACACCTGTTCAATAGACGTGGGTGGAGTGTGAACAGGGCGATAGTTTAGGCTATCTACTCCAATAAATATTATTTATTTATATTAAATATATATGCAAATATTAAATATTATCTTTTACATTATTGTCTGGTTTATTAAAAATAATAAGACCAAATAAATTTTAAAAAGTAGTAATTTATCTTAAGAAAATCATACTTAGAAAATAATCTATTAATGTGCAAGCAAGTGAAAGTACTAACAAATGATGACATATATATATATATATATATATATATATATAGTACTGTGAAAAAGTATTAGGACAAGAACTATTTTATCTTTTATGAGGCATCAAAATAAAGTTTAAAATCACCCTGTCCTAACACTTTTGCACACTACCGGTAATGTGCAAAAGGATTAGGACAGGGGTGATTTTCCTAAAAACCTCACTGAAATTAAAATTCAGGGTGAAATGCCAAGTAAATTGCTAATAAAATGTTTTTATTTAAAACTAGGTGTAAAAGAAATTTACACCTGGTAAAATTAATTTTTCTTATTTTCTATTAAACAAGTTATTTTGAAACTCCTCATTATTCTATTATCCTTGGATATGACTGACATTTTTTTAATACCTTCTTTCGGTTTGAGCTGTAAATAGTGTCAGCATAGTTTAAAGGTTCATTTTAAAACTTTATTTTGATAATAGTTAGCTGTCTGACCTCGAGTAGTTCATGCAAGTGCTCTTTATTTTTGAATTTGGCAAATAATTTATTTTTTAAGCAGCCCACAATGCCAAATGTAGCAGAGCTAACCATTGCGCAAAGGAGCAGAATAAAGGCTTTAATAGACGTTGGGTAGACGCTTAGAATTATATTACATGATTCAAGATGTTATTAAAAATATACCGAGCCTACACACACACACACACACACATACACACACACACACACACACACACACACATATATATATATATATATATATACATACATATATAGTGTTAAGTTGTGAAATGCTTATTACCATGATTGTTTTTGTCCTAAAATGTTCGATGTCGAGGTAGATAGAGAGAGAGTTAATAGGATTAATGTGGAGAAGTTTGTCGCTTAACTGAGCAGACTCATGCCAACTTCGAAGTTTCGTGAAGGCACTGTTTTGGTGTCCTTACTTGTCAAGGTTGAAATTCCATCTGCTGTTGCCACCCCAATTTTTAATTTATATAGAGTTTGGTGTAAGTTGATATTTTTTGTCTATCAGTGGTTCTACAGGTAGTTAATTGTTTATGATTTTTTTTTGTTTCATTGACTTCTTTTTAAATATGTTTATATTTTTTTTCTATTTGTAAACGAATAATTACATGACCTAGGTTTCTACCATGAGTAGTGTCTTCAGGCGATTGCAAATTCAGAAGTTCTACAATATAATTGTATTGAACAATTTTAATACAAATATGCACTGGTCTAATCTTATTATGACCAGAAACTAAGTAATTAAACAATCAATCAATCAATCAATCAATCAATATATATATATATATATTGAGGAGTTTTGATGATGCTTAGTGCAAAGATAGATGTTTTTCAGTGGTTTACTGATAAAAAGATATTTTGGCAAACAGGCTTTTTGTCGTAAAGTGTTCGGTATCCAAATAGAGACAGAGCGTTAGTAGGATTAATGTGGAGATGTTTGTTGCTTAACTGAGCAGACTCATGCCGACTTCGAAGACTCGTGAAGGCACCGTTTTGGTGTCCTCACTCGTCAGGCTTGAAATTAAATCTGATTGAAGTTCAGCGAGGACATCATAATAGTGACCTTAAGAAACTTCGAATTCGTCATGACTCTGCTCACTTAAGCGACAAACTTCTCTACATTGCGTGTTTGTGTGTCTATTTTTATATGTATGTGCATGTGTGTGTGTTATTGCTCCTTTCTAGAAATTTATATCTCTTTTCTCAACGTAAAATTATGTCATTTCTTTTAAGACATTCGCTAATCGGTCAAATATTAACTTCTCATAATGCTAACAATGTCGCTGATCCTGAATGTACGAAAATACCACTTCCCTGCCCTTAACATAATTTCTCTGTTGAAGAGAGGAATGTCATCTTCTATTTTCTTTTCCTGCATTCAAATATATATGGTGTATATTTACACTCACCAGCACATTACACACGTCTCTGACTCATATTGGCTAATAGAAAACTTTGTGGGTGCGCTTGTGTCTGTGACAAACTGTACGTTTAATGATTACAATTGATAACTTCTGGCAAATAAACAACGGAATTTTTTAGAGGAAGATAAACAAAAATTACTTTTAATTTGTGATATCTTTTATCAGCTGATTGGGATTACCCAACATATCGAGTTATTTAACTATGAAAAAATGTCAACTAGTTGGCTAAATGACATGAGTAATGCACGCTTGGTTGGTCATGTCTCTTTCGATCCATGACTGAGAAGCATTTTTAATGTCAAAACTGGCCAGTTTCGTTAGGTTAATTTTGACATAAAAACATTCTACTCTGAGCAAAGAAAAAAACAGTTCACTAGGACGAAAATGTCGACAGTGCCCTGATCGCACGGTCCTTCACTGTAAATTCGCGCCCTGGCAGATTTTTTTTATTATCGCAGTGTGGAATACGTACTAACAAATATGAAAAAAGAAAAAAAAAGAAAACAAAGACAGTCTAAATAAATTCTTCTTCTTCTCTGTGCCCTATCCCTTTAGGACGTAGGCGATCATGGCTTTCCACGTCTCCCTATTCCTGGTGGCTCTTAGCATGCCTTCTCCTGTTACACCATGCAACCCTCGTGCCATCATCCACCTGATTAGGTCCTTCAAATATGTTACCCGCTGCTTTCCCCTGTCTCTTTTTCCCTCTATCTGGCCTGTTAGTATCAGGTTCTCCAAGCCCGCCTTCCTCATTGCATGTCCCAGGAACTTCAGCTGTCTCTTCCTGATGCTCAGTATTAGTTTTCTTTTCGTTTCCGTCATTTCCAAGACTTCATCATTGCTCACATGCTCGATCTAGGATATTCACAGCATCTTTTTGTAGAACCACATTTCAGTTGCTTCAAGTTTTTCCTTCATCTTTGATGATATTGTCCGGCATTCATTGCCATATTAAAGAATGGACATCACATAGCAATCCAGTACTCTCTTCCTTGTTTCTAGCGAAATTGTCCTGTTTCTTAATACTTTACTCAACTTCTGGAATGCTTCCTTCGCCATGCCAATTTGCCTTCAGATATCTGTGCCGCACTTTCCGTCTTCTGTTATAACACTTCCCATGTATTTAAATTTTTGGAACTGCTTGATTCTGGTATCTCCGACCTTTTTGCTGATGACTATGCATTCGGTTTCTTGCAGTTTATTTGTTGTCCTTTTTCTTATCACTCTCTTCAGCTAGCTTCTGTAGGAGGTCTTGTAGTTTCCTTTTTGTGTCTGCTATCAGCACTGTATCATCTACGTACCTTAGGTTGTTTAAATTGTGGCCTCCGATGACAAATCCAGACATAACTTCTTGGGCCCTCACAATATTCTCGCTGTACAAGTTGAACAGATCCGCTGAAAAGACACATCCTTGTCTTACGCCCCTTTCTATCTTTGTATATCTGCTGAATTCGTTACCTGTCCGTATAGAAGCGGTTTGCTGCCAGTAAAGATTCTTGATCTTTCCCAAATATGTTAAGGTAGCCGAGCATCTCCATCAATTCTTTGCGGCGTATTTTGTCAAACGCCTTCGCATAATCAATAATGCACAGCTATAAGTCTTTCATTTGTTGTTGGTTGGTTATTATTGTTTTATGGCATATCAACCTCGACGGGTCATTTTATTGCCAACTAAATTTTACTTATTTATTGCTGGTAATACCTTTTTCTTTCAACAATTTATTGTTGTTTTTATATAAGTTTTGTGTCTAGTAATACTTTTTTTCTTTTCGAGTATCAAGATTCATTGGGATTTGTTTTTAAGGGCAGGGTCCCCATGTTCTACCATGTTATTTAACCCATAACTGGAGGGAAGGGATGGGTTAATACCTTTCCCAAGGGTACCAGTTCTTAAGTGAATGCAGGATATTTAAATGGAATTCGAACTCGGCTCACCGATTTCTCTTTCCGATCCGATATCCACTGCACCACAATGCACATTCGTCACTCAACATTTACAGCACTTGGTATTCCCAAGCGGTCACCCATCTTAGTACTGACCAGGCTCAACCTTGCTTTTTTTTTTTAATCATATCACCACGAGCAAGGCGGTAACGCCACTGATGTGCAGGGGGCTATGTAGAGTGACAAGATTGGAAAAGAGAAAGCCGGAAACCACATCCTAAACAGTAAACAAGGGATGAGCCTCTTCACCCGTTCAATAGACGTGGGTGTAGTGTAAACCGGTCGATAGTTTAGTCTATCTACTCCAATTAAACTTCGGTGATCGAGCGAGAACCGGTGTATTCAACGTGATATGGCCGTAAGCATCCTTTATTTGTATTGCCCTTTCCGAGAGCATCCAGGGAGATAGAAAACAAAAAATTCTAAAATTCTCAGCACTCCTCCATTGACATTATTGGTAATAATATAATATTATATAATAATATATATACAATATATCATATTAATATAATAATAAAAGTCCAATGAAGTCCTGAGGAACAAAATGCGTAACAAATAGAATTTTTCCACTTCATCATACAATTTTCTCAATTCTGTTCTTGATATATATATATATATATATTCTTATCTCATATGTATAAATATAAGTAACGAATTTTATCCCCCCCCCCCCAAAAAAAATTAGACGTGTATAAGAAATCATTAGATGTGCGTGGGTGGTGCAGTGGACATCGGTTCCGATCGATAAATCGATGAGCTGAGTTCGAATTTAAGTGGAATTCGATGCATTCACTTTCGCAAAAATACCCTTGGAAAAAATATTAAACCATCTATTTTCCTTCCACCAATGGGTTAAATAACAACACAGCCTGGACCCTACAGCCTTGGGTGGTAACCAGTCTACCACAGAAAGTAATGGCGATCTATTGCAAAAAAATCTTTTGGCCAGTCAGTCATGTCTCTTTTGAGACCTGATCGCCCAAGCGTGTATCACGTATGGTACTTAACTGATTGACTGAATATAATATTTGAAAACATGATTAAGGCTTCTAATGGGCATAAAATGGGGGATCAGTTTTATATTGTTATGAATTAATAACCTAATCCCCCTCTAATTACTACTTAATGTAATAATCTCTTCCCCCTCTTTTTATGAGTCTAATAACAGAACAGACTGAGTTCTATAGCCTTGGCTGGCAACCAGTCTACTGCAGAAAGTAATGGCAACCTACTGCGGGAAAATCTTCTGGCCAGTCAGTCATGTCTCTTTCGAGACATGATCGCTTAATTATTGCACTTAACTGGCTGATAAGAATACAAACTTATGTGGACGAGACAAATACATTTTTAGTTGTAACCGCCAAAAATAGACGCGGTACAATCATATGGTATGCTTTATTTTCCTTTTACAGATCATCACACATGCTTACAGGCCCTTGGAAAACTAAACAGCAAGGCACTACCGTCCTCAACGGGTTGTTTCTTTACGGGCCCCTAATAACATAAGTCAATTCTTCAGGTCAAAGGGAATTAATTTCTTTCTCATTCCGTTTACAAACAAATCTTGTTTTAAATCGAGATTTCTCACTATATACACCTCATGACAACCGTAGAAATCTACGCTTGAAAAAGATAAGACGTATATAGGTATATAAATATATTAATGCAGGTTTCATTGGATTGGGTCACTATGTCGATCCAGGATGTTTTTTCCACCTGAATCCATCCTGCATATATACAAGTCAACCATCCGTCCGTGCATGGAGTACTGCTGCCATTTATGGTCAGGTGCTCCTGCCGTTCTCCTCAGTGTTCTTGACAAGCTCCAAAGGAGAGTCTGTAATGTGATAGGTACTGATCTGGCGACTCGACTGCAGCCACTTCCCCATCGTCGAAATGTGGCCTCCCTCTGTCTCTTCTATAAATACTTTCATGGCTTCTGCTCGGATGAGCTTAAGTCACTGATGCCTCCTCAACAGGTGTTTACCCGTGCAACCAGACTGGCAACTGGGTCCCACCCATTCACAGTCAGGTTAGCCAAATGCAGACGACAATTCTACTCCTGCAGCTTCCTCTCTCGCACTTCCCGCCTGTGGAACTCACTCCCGTATTCTTGCTTTCCTGACGGCTACGACCTCCAGAAATTTAAATGCAAAGTCAATACTTATCTACTAACCACTGGCCTCTAGCTCTCTCCCCTCCCCTGTATAACCTTCCCTTTCTCTCTACCTATGTATCTGTCATCGCACCTGCTTTCTCAGCTTTCTATTGTTCCTTTCTATCTAGTTTGTACTCCTCACTCTTTTCTAATTAATCTTTTTACATTTATGTAACCCCCTGCACATCAGTGGCGTTTCCGCCTTGCTCGGGGTGAAATGATTTAAAAAAATAAATAAATAAAAATAATATAGACAAGTTTTGTTGTTGATAACCGTGTTGTTTTAAATGTCGGAATATACTTGAATTGTCATTTCAACGCACACTTCTTAGAAAACTCTCGTAGAAAACACATATATAATTAAACAAGAAAATAATAAACAGAAACTCAAAATCCTGGAAGCTATCTACATTAAACAACTTAAACCTGGTTTGAATACGATAAATTTTGATATCTCAACTAACATACTGAAATGCCTGTAATCAGATCAGGGACCACAACGCCCTCATTTTGTCACTGTCTGCGGCCATCCACAACGATAGGGATGGACTTGTCTCTTCAATTTAATTCTCTTTATTTTATTAACTTAAATGTTTTATGTTTACTGTGTATTGTTAATATTTATGTTTTGATAATGGCTTATGTGAGCCGAAAGCATAGACCCGATAAAAAAATCAACAATTACTGTGATTTTTTGTTGTCTTTCAACGATATCACCATCAAGTATATCAGACGGTACGAACGGATCCTACACAAAATTAATAGACAAAACTTGTCTATATTATTCAATGAAACCTGCATTAATGAAAACATGCTGCTAAAATACACACAATATAAATATATGTATACATAGGTGCGTACATTCATTAAGCTTAGGAATATAAAACTTCCGGGCTCATATTTCTTCTTCATTAAAACGAAACCTGCTACTTAAAGTTAGATTTTTAAGAATACATTGCCGGTGTATACTTGGCTTTGATTCATGTTTGTTACATTGATTTATGTGGAAACTGCACTTAGAAGAATCATTTAGGCACGCTTGGTATGTGGCCTTAGATGACTTTAACTGCGTTGCCTCTGCGGTTGTGTCATTGGCTCAACAGAAGACTTAAGTGTTTTTCTATTTTGTATATTATTCATTGTTTATTCGCGTAGACAGCGTCTCACTGGGTAAGCAAACAACTCGTAGAATTCCGCTTCGTTTGTGTGTGTGGGGGACCAAAAAAGAAACTAAGACTTAAAAAATGCCTGTATGTAATTTATTTTTTAAATTTAACTTTCATGTAAGATGTCATTTAGAGAAAGAGAAGAAAAAGATGATATTGAGAAGAAAAAAGGAGACTTTGAAGTCTTTGTTTTGTGGTTTCTAATATATTATTTTGCCAAAAATTATTTTGTTTCAATGTTGTTTTATGTATTTTAAGCGTGTGGATTCAACAAATAGCAATATGTACTTTGAAATTTCGTGTTCAATTTTAAAAAATGGTCAGGGTAAAGGTTATCCGCGTAAACGTTAAATTCCGGTTCAAACTCTTGCAGTCACTTTTGCATTAAGTTACCAACCATCACCTGACGAAGTACAGTACATAGTATTGAAACATGAAAGCTTTTATGTAGCGAAGCAAATTAATATTATTATAATCACTTATAATAAAATAATAAAATGTATTGACCCCTTTTAAAAAGTAAATACTACTTTCTTTCCATCCAAATTCCTGATAAATTTATTATTTCGAGACATGCAAATTTCTGAAAATGTTATTCTTTCGTTTAATCCAACATTATAAAGGTTTTTTTGTTTTATTTATTTATTTATTTAAATTTCTAAGTATTTATTTCTCTGGTACCATTCCACATTCTGAAATATTTATTCTTTCGTTCCATCCAAGATTTTGACCATTTTATTCTTTCGTATTATGCAACATTCTGTTTGATTTATTTTTTCATTCCATACAACTTTCTGACGATTTCATTCTTCCATTTGGAACAACTTTCTGAGTATATTACCTTTTCGTTCCATTCAAAATTCTGATTACTTATTGCTTTGGTACCATTCTACATTCTGAAAATTTTATTCTTTCGTTCCATCCCAATTTCTAACTCGTTTATTGTTTCTTTACATCCAACATTTGACAAAGGTATTCTTTCGTTTTATTTAACATTCTGGTTAATTTATTATTCATTCGTTCCATGCTAATTTTTTTTTTATAATCCTTTCACCCCTAGCAAGGCATTTCACAGCCACTACTGCGCAGGGGGCTACATAAAGTAGAGGAAGGATGGTTAAATATAGGAAATGTCAGAGGGTGGGTGATAGGCGGGTAAGGATACCGAGAATGAGGGTTGGGTAGATGAGAGTGTTCTGACAATAATTGGAAGTTAGTGTGATAGGAGGTGTCTATTGACCCTGGGAAAGCAGACTTGTGGAAGGGAATTCCACAGGCGGGAAGCGCGAGAAAAGAAGCTGTTGGAGTAGAAATTACGGTTACATCTTATCTGTTTAACTGTAAAAGGGTGGGAGCTAGTTGCTAATCTAGTATCTCGTGCAAATTCGTGCTTAGGCGATACCAGTGATTTAAGTTCATCGGAGCAGAAGCCATGAAAGTACTTGAAGAAGAGGCACAGGGAAGCCACATGACGACGGTGAGAGAGTGGTTGCAGCCGGTCTGCCAAGTCAGTATCAACCACGTTACAGATTCTCCTTTGTATTTTGTCAAGAAGACCAAGGAGAGTAGCAGGGGCACCCGACCAGATATGGCAGCAGTATTCAATACATGGGCGGATGGTAGATTTGTATATGTGCAGGATAGATTCAGGCGGGAAAAACTTCCGGGCCCTGCACAGAGAGCCGACTTTCATAGCGGCAGATTTGGCAACGGATTCAATATAGTCATTCCATTTGAGGTCCGCCGAAAGTGTAAGGCCAAGGAAGCGTAGTGTTTTACTCTCTGGGAGGCAAGCCTGTTCCGTGCTAATGGGAGATAGATACGATTGTCTATGGTTGTTAGTTGATAACAGCTTCATTTTAGAAGCATTGAAATTTGCTAGCTATTTCCTACCCCAGGCCACTACGGATTGGAGGTTCGCTTTGTCGCCCACACCGGGTTTTTGATCGAGGCGAGAGTAGATTGTGGTGTCATCGGCGTACATGCCTACTTGGGATCTAATGGCGTCGGGGAGATCATTAATGTTTTTTACTATTTTGTCTTTTAGTTCTATGCAAAATTCGGACGAACTTATTCTTGCATTCCGTCCAATATTCTGACTCTTTTATTTAGTTTCATCGAATTTTCTGACTATTTTACTCTTTTGGTCAATCCAAATCTGTCGGTATTTGATTCTTTCGTTTAATCCATCTTTCTTCGTATTTTATTGTCCCGTTCCATTCACCTATTTCGTTCCAACCAAACATTTTTACTATTTCATCCTTTCGTTCCATTTAACTTTCTGTTTTATTTTTTTTCGTTACATCCAACATTCTGACTCATTTATTTTTTCCTTCCAAATATCTGTTTTAATTCTTTATTAACTCGTTCCATCCCACTTTCAGTCTCATTCATTCTTTCGTTCCGTCCAACTTTTTGACACTTCTTTAGAAAAACAAATTTTTTGACTATTTACATTCTTTCCTTTTATCCAATTTTCCGACAATTTTCGTCATTCGTTCCAGCCAAAGTTTGGATTCTTTCAGATTTCCTTTTATTCACCATTCTGACTATTTTATCCTTTCGTTCCTACTAAATCCACTGCTAGGAAGGTTGGATAATTGTGTCAGGCCAGGATGTTTTTTCCGTCTGAATCCATCTTGCACATATACAAATCAACCATCCGTCAGTGCATAGAATACTGCCGTCATATATCGTCAAAGGAGAATCAGTACTGTGATAGGCACCGATTTAACGGCTCGACTCCAGCCACTTTCCCATCGGCGGGATGTGGTTTCCCTATGTCTGTTCTATAAATATTTTCATGGCTTCTGCTCCGACAAACTTAAGTCACTGGTGCCCCTGCCACATGAGTTTATTCATGCAACCAGACTGGCAACAGCGATCCACCCATTCACAGTTAGATCAACCAAATGCAGCCGACAATTCTACTCCAACAGTTTTTTTTCTCGCATTTCACGCCTGTGAAATTCCCTTCCATATTCTTGCTTTCCTGACGGCTACAACCTTCAAGAATTTAAATGCAATGTCAATACCCATCTCTTAATCACTTGACTCTAGTTCTTTCTACACCACCCTGTAGATCCTTTTCTTTCTCTCTACATTTGCAACTGTCATCACACCTGTATCCCCATCCTTCTTTCTACATCACCCTGTATATCTTTTCCTTTCTCTCTACCTTTGCAACTCTTGTCACACCTGTATTCCCATCCTTCTCTTGCCCTTTCTCTGACAAACCCCTGTAACTGGTTCGTTTTTTTTCTTTACTCTCCTCCTATCTAATCTTTTACTCTTATGTAGTCCTCTGTGCATTAGTGGTGATAACGCCTTGCCTGGGGTGAAACGATAATAATAACAATAATAATAACTTGAACAGATGAAACAGCGCTGGCAAGACAAACCTCTGCATGGCCAATATCCAGTACGTGTCAATAAATCCAATGTTGACAAAGTTAATACTCATCGATGGTTACGTGCATCTGGATTAAAGTCTGAAACTGAAGGATTTATACTTGCAGCACAAGACCAAAGACTTTTCACGAGAAATGTTCAGGCAAATATTATGCATAATAATATGGATCCAAAATGCAGGTTTTGTGATAAACACCAAGAAACAATAGACCACCTAATCTCAGGCTGTCCTGTGCTTGCCCCAAACGAATATAAAAATCGCCACGATAGAGTTGGGCAATATTTACATTGGGAAATGTGCAAACATTATGGAAAAGCTGTAAACAAACACTGGTATGAACATCATCCAGCACCGGTTACAGAAATGGAAGATGTCACCATTCTATGGGATTACACCATCTACACAGACAGAAAAATTGAAGCAAACAGGCCAGACATTATTGTTAAAAACCAGAAGGAGAAAACTTGTCTATTAATTGATATGGCTTGTCCAGCGGATTTTAACATATCAATCAAGGAATTTGAAAAACTGTCAAAATATAAAGACCTGGAAATTGAAATAGAAAAAATGTGGAAATTGAAAACAAGAGTTGTGCCAGTGATAGTAGGTGCACTTGGAATGATAAAAAATGGAACAAAACAACACATTGAAAGAATCCCTGGAAACCCCAGCTTAAGAGATATACAAAAAATTGTCTTATTAAGTACAGCCCACACACTAAGGAAAACTTTATCTATGTAATGCTGGAGATGGTAGGGAAGATAGAAAAACATGAAATGGAGCCATAACAACACGCTACTACCTGCCTTAGGTCTCCCCGCAGACTTGGTTGGTAGTGAGACCAAAGCAGAAATCGAAATATGATGAAAAATGACATAATAATAATAATAAAACTATAGAAATGTATATCAACTATCGACTCTGCAATTGTGAAAAAGGTTTGTACGAGGAGTAAGTTAAAAATTACAGAGTTTATTTAAATATATGAATAGAAATCATCATAAATGGCGTTAAAATTGTGATGGAATACAATGAAGACTATTAACGAGTTTTACTCATGTATAATGCGAACCTTTGCACCGTTATTTTAATGCTCAATTATATTAACAATCGATTACATGTGGATAAAAATTTTAAAATTGATGCCTAAAATTTGAAATTAAATTTAAAATAAAATCAAATAAAATAAATAATAAGATGCAGGGAGAAGAAATCAAAGTGGCGTAAATCAGGAGTCTTAAAATTCAAATATTCAATTATTACGTATATATATATATATATATATATATATATATATAGTCGTAAGTTAAAAATATGTTTTTTTTTACAGTATTTATTTATTTTTATTAAAATAAATACTGTCAAAAAAACACATTTTAAATTACAAATTTTTAGTAGTTTTTCCGATACATATTAAGACAGTATACGTCTTAAGAAATAATTATGCTATATATATATATATATATATATATATATATATATATATATATATATATATATATAATAGAAATAAATACATACTGTCAAAAACATTTTTAACTTGCAACTTTTTAGTAGCTTTTCCGACACATATTAAGACAGTATACGTGGATTATCATTATGCTATATATGTATAAATATATATTGATAGACAGAGAAAGAGAGAGAGAAAGAGAGAGTGAGATTGCTTCATTAATGCTTATATGTCTACTTCTCAACCTCTTAACTAACCTGACGTCACTAGAAGTAAATTCATTTCGGAGCTAAAACTTTTTTTTAATATTCTGAATTAGTTTAAACCATTTGATATTTCGCGATTTGAGGAGATAACCGCCTCGGCCTATCGAATAATATCATGCTAAATGTGTCGATTTTTCTCTTCTATATATCACATTGCTCGGGATAATATCCATTTAGTTCTGTATTTTATCTATTTTTACCTCTTTCTGGAGGTTACCACTATTTTATCTATCTATCTATCTATCTATCTATCTATCTATCTATCTATCTATCTGTCTGTCTATCGATCTATCTACTAATATCTATCTATCTATCTATCTATCTATCTATATATATATATATATATATATATATATATATATATATATATGAGACATTGTCGTTTTAATGTAGGATTTGTAGTGGATATATAACAAATTTGTACATGTTCTAAAATATAATTTATAATAAATATTCACAGCTCTATATATTATATATCGAGCACTGTTTTAAATTAATGTTTTGGTCGTTGTAAAAAAAAGGTTTTTCTTCGTTCCTTATTCACTCGGATATATAATAAAGGAAAACTCAACACGTCATTTAGATTAGTTATAAATTAAAATTCATTTCAATGAGCTAAATTAGCTCATTTCGTCAGACCACACTATATCCGTTCCATTTGGTACAAAAAATTTACCGGAATATACATTTCTTTAACACGAAGAGGAAAACAATTCAGTCAGTTAAGTGCCATACGTGATACAAGCTTTAGGCGAAAGAGACATGACTGACTAGGCAAAGATTATCCCGCTGTAGGTTGCCATTGCTTTCTGTGCTAGACTGGTTGCTAGCCAAGGCTATAGAATCCAATCTCTCCTGTTATTTAACCCATAACTAGAAGGAAGAGACGGATTAATACCTTTCCCAAGGGTATTTGTGCGTAAGTGAATGCAAGGAATTCGACTGGAATTCGAACTCGGCACCCCGGTGTCGCGTTCCGAGTCGATATCCACTGCACATCCTCACAAACAATTAAAATGATTTAAAAACAGTGACATTGGCATTATCTCAGTTGGGGATCTCTAGACTAGTCGCGAAGAGGTCATCTTTCTTGGATGGTGATCATAAAGTCATTATACGCCCACTCCCAATTTCATCGATACGTATATATGTGTAACCGCACTTATTAACACATTCACGTATACTTATTCATATACACATACACACATGTCCATACATCCGCATATGTACATACGAATGCGCCTGTGATTATACTTCTATATATCTACAGACTTACATCCATCCATGCTCACATACAAATCTTGTGCTCATAAACTCACATATATATTTTTTATAAAGACGGGATATCCACGCGTATAAATAGTACTACATATATTTAAGTATACTAACAATTCTCACACATACTCACAAATTACGCATACATTTGCATACTTACTCACATCACCATACACATACGTATATCTCCCTATATATATATATATATATATATATATTGAAGTAGTAGGAGGATTTGTGTAATTCATCGAGCTTTTTATTCGACCACAACTGAATGCAGAAAGCACTGGACGGCCGTTTCGTTTTATATTTGGGACTCTTCAGCAGTGCGCATCCACTACCAGGAATAGAAAACCCAGACAGTTTTGGTTATTAAGCTGATGTTATACCAACTGTACTACGGGCCCTGGTGACGAAGATATATATATATATATATATATTACGGAAATTAACGAAGATTAACGAACCTTGGTTATAAACAACCGAAAATTTGAAATGATTTGTTTAAACATTATTTTTGATCGATATTCGTATTTACTGGGTAATATTTGACCAGTAACCCGAGCGTTCGCACCCGGAGTCCCTACGTTAAAATAACCGACCTTGTATCACATCTCGCCTCAGTGGGGAAAGACGAGTAAATAGCGCCCTCCTTGGCCCGGAAAAAAAAACTCAAAATGTAGTACCTGTTCTCAGATACTCACTTTTCGATCTCCTGCCACCTCCTGCGAGGCGTCGCTTCGTTTGCTATCTCGCTGCCTGCAGTTAATTCCTGGAGCGCATTACGTTTTAGATAGCAGCCGGTCCTGTTTTAGATTTGACTCTGGCTAGTCCGTTTGAGATCCTGTTACCCACGGTCGATCGGAAAAAGAAGACGACGACTGTTCAAGTCCATTTGCGTGGCTTTCGCACGTGCTAGTTAGCAGTGATCCCTCCTGCGTCATTCAGCCTGAGCCGTACATGTGACGTTTCTGTCGGCCGATAGCGTTCTAGCCTGTGTTGATCCTGCCAGACGCTAATGACTTTTCCAGCCTGTGCCTTTCATAACAGACGCTGACGGCGTTCTTGCCAACCAAAGACGACTATCCAGCCTGAGATGTACATTTGACGTTTTTGTCGGCCGAAGACGTTCTAGCCTGTGCCGTTCCTGCCAGACGCTGACAACGTTCCCGCCAACCGATAACGACGTTCAAGATTGTGCCGCTCATGCTACACGCTGATGATATCCATGCCGACTGACGACGACGTTCTAGCCTGTACCGTTCTTGCCACACGCCGACGACGTAATAAAAGTTTCAGAAAGTTTCAGAAAGAATAAAATATCAGGCATTTAGTCAGAAAGTTAGGTAGAACGAAAGAATTAAAATGTCAGAAAGTTGGATTGAACGAAAGAATAAATGATTCAGAATGTTTGATGGAACGAAAAAATAAAATAGTCAGAAAGTTGGAGGATATCAGAAGACTAACATAGTCAGAAATCTCTGTTGAACGAGAGAATAGATTAGTCAGAAAATTCGATGGAACAAAAGAATAATACTCTCAGATATTTGCAAAGATCGAAAAAAAATAAATTAATCAGAATGTTGCATAGAACCAAATAATGAATTAATAAAAATTTGGATGGAACGAAAAAATAAAATATTCAGAAATTTGGATGGAACGAAATATAGAAATATCAGATAATTGGATTGAAAGAAAAACAAGTCATGGCGTTGGATGGAACGAAAGAAATAATCAGTGAGAACTTTGAACAGAACAAAAGAACGAAACATTTAGAAAATTAGACAGAATGAAAGAATAAAAGAATAAGTAATTTTGATGGGAGGAAATAATAAAAAGATGGAAAGTTTGATGGAGAACAAATTCGAGAGAAACATTTTTTTTTTAATCATATCACCCCGAGCAAGGTGGTAACGCCACTGATGTGCAGGGGGCTACGTAAGAGTGAAAAGCTTGGAAAAGAGAAAGCCGGAAACCACATCCTAAACAGGAAACAAGGGATGAGCCTCCTCACCCGTTCAATAGACGTGGGTGGAGTGTGAACCGGGCGGTAGTTTAGTCTATCTACTCCAATTGAAAAAAAAAAGCAAGGTGAAAAGATTGGAAAAGAGAAAGCCGGAAACCACATCCTAAACAGGAAAAAAGGGATGAGCCTCTTCACCCGTTCAATAGACGTGGGTGGAGTGTGAACCGGGCGGTAGTTTAGTCTATCTACTCCAATTGAAAAAAAAAAGCAAGGTGAAAAGATTGGAAAAGAGAAAGCCGGAAACCACATCCTAAACAGGAAAAAAGGGATGAGCCTCTTCACCCGTTCAATAGACGTGGGTGGAGTGTGAACCGGGCGGTAGTTTAGTCTATCTACTCCAATTGAAAAAAAAAAGCAAGGTGAAAAGATTGGAAAAGAGAAAGCCGGAAACCACATCCTAAACAGGAATATAGCACGAAAGAATAAAAGTCAGAATGTTAGATGGAAGCAAATAATAACACAAAGTTGGATGGAACGTAAGTTTAAATAAAATTAACATAAGAATAAAAGAGTCAGATAGTTAGATATAACAAAAGAGCATAAAAATCAAAAGTCGGATGGAACGGAAGTACAAATTATTCAGAAAGCGATAAAACGAAAGGTTAAAAGAGTCAGAAAGTTGCATAAAACAAAAAATTAAACATCAGAAATTTGATGTAAAAATTTAGAGTACGAAAGTTTGATGGAACTCAACAAAAAATAAGTCAGAAAATGGATATGACGAAAGAATGAAAGAGTCAGATATTGGAATGGAACGAAAGATAAAAAATTATTCGAAAATCTGATAGAACGAAAGAAAGTCAAGAGTTTGTTGAATCGAAATAATAAATTAGTGAAAAAATTGGAGACAACGAAAGAATAAAATCTTCAAAATTTGATAACAATAAATATGACAGCATGTGAAATCTAGGTTTAGATTCTTCTTCTTCTTCTTCTATGAGCCCTGTCCCTTCAGGACGTAGGCAATCATGGCTTTCCACGTTTTCCTATCCCTGGTGCCTCTGAGCAAGCTTTTTCCTGTTACACCTTCACCTGTTACTCCTGTTACACCTCGTTCCGTCATCCACCTGATTAGGTCCTTCAAATATGTTATCCGTTGCTTTCCCTGTCTCTTTTCCCCTCTAGCTGGCCTGTTACTATCAGGTTTTCCAAGCCCTTTTTCCTTCTTGCATGTCCCAGGAACTTCAACCGTCTTTTCCTGATTCTCAGTATTAATTTTCTTTGTTTCCATCATTTCTAAGACGTCATCATTGCTCACATGCTCGATCCATGATATTCGCAGCATCCTTCTGTAGAACCACATTTCAGTTGCTTCAAGTTTTTTCTTCATCTTTGATGGTATTGTCCAACATTCACTGCCATATTGAAGGACGGACATCAGGTAGCAATCCAGTACTCTCTTCTTTGTTTCTAGTGAAATTGTCCTGTTTCTTATTACTTTACTCAGCTCCTGGAATGCTTCCATCGCCATGCCATTTCACCTTCGGATCTCTGTGTCGCACTTTCCGTCTTCTGTTATAATACTTCCCAGGTATTTACATTTTTGTGTCTGCTTTATTCTAGTATCCTCGACCTGTATTTGGCATTTTAGGCTGCCCTTTTTACTGATGACCATGCATTCGGTTTTTCTCTCTTCAGCTACCTTCTGTAGGCGGTCTTACAGTTTCCTTTTTGTGTCTGCTATCAGCACTGTATCATCTCTGTACCTTAGGTTGTTTAAATTGTGTCCTCCGATGACAAATCCAGGCATAACTTCTAGGGTCCTCAAAATATTCTCGCTTTACAAGTTGAACAGATCCGGTGAAAAGACACATCTTTGTCTAACGCTTCTTTCTATCTTTGTATACCTGCTGAATTCATTACCTGTCCGCATGCAAGCGGTTTGCTGCCACTATAGATTCTTTTAGATTCAGCAAACCTAAAAATAAAATGTGATTTCATTTTGTATCTTTTTTAGCTTACTGTTTGCTTTCAGGATTACGTACTCTGAAATACGAAGCAGCAGCCTCGTCTGTTCTACTGATAAATTAGATCAACCACATCATCATCCACCCACTTTTTGTTATCAGGTTTTAACAGAAGACAAAATGATGCAATGTTAAGTTATAAACAGAAACTATTTTTTTTATTATATGATATCGTTTCCATCCCTTAGATATTTCGGTGAGGCGATGATATTCGTCATGAATTCACTCCTACGTGCAGATTAGAGACACAATTCTTTTCTCAACATATGATATGTTTCAAGCAGCGCTGCCACCGGCGCACCCCAGAGATGTTAGGTGTCCCCCACAGTGTCTTGCAAGGAAGAATAGTCTCGTGTGCGCCAACCAACAAAAAGACAACATGCGTTGATGCTTGGTGTATTTCTCTGAGTTCCTTTGCCAAGTCTTGGTACCTTTGATTTTTCACCTCCTCTGATATTCTTAATCCAAGGTACCCTATCGTCTAAAAGCATCCATTTATGGCTGCTTTTGGGCACAATCATGAGATTATTACTGTTATTATTATTATTATTATTATTATTATGTTTCATCGTATTTATATTTCTTCTATGGTCGCACTACCTACCAACTTTGCGGGAAACCTAAGGCAGGCCGTGGTGTTTGTTATAGCTCCATTTCATGTTTTATCATATCTCCCTAACATCCCTAGCGTCACAGAGACAAAGCTCTCCTTAGTGTGTGGGCTGTACTTAATAAGACAATTTTTTGTATATCGCTTAAGCTGGGGTTTCCAGGGATTCTTTCAATGTGTTGTTTTGTTCCATTTTTTATCATTCCAAGTGCACCTACTATCACTGGCACAACTCTTGTTTTCAATTTCCACATTTTTTCCATTTCAATTTCCACGTTATTTTACTTTGATAGTTTTTCGAATTCCTTGGTTGCTATGTTACAATCCGCTGGATAAGCCATATCAATTAATAGACAATTTTTATCTTTCTGGTTTTTAACTATAATGTCCGGCCTATTTGCTTCAATTTTTCTGTCTGTGTAGATGGTGTAATCCCATAGAATGGTGACATCTTCTATTTCTGTAACCGGTGCTGGGTGATGTTCATACCAGTGTTTGTTTACAGATTTTCCATAGTGTTTGCACATTGTCCAATGTAAATATTGCCCCACTCTATCGTGACGATTTTTATAGTCATTTGGGGCAAGTACAGAATATCCTGAGATTAGATAGACTATTGTTTCTTGGTATTTATCACAAAACTTGCATTTTGGATCCACATTATTATGTATAATATTTGCCTGAAAGTTCCTGGTGAAATGACTTTGGTCTTGCGCAGCAAGAATAAAGCCTTCAGTTTCAGACTTTAATCCAGATGCACGTAACCATCGATGAGTATTAACTTTATCAACATTGGATTTATTAGCACGTTCTGGGTATTCGCCATGCAGAGGTTTGTCATTCCAGCGTTGTTTCATCTGTTCAAGAGTTTTATCCTTGGTTTTATTAATTTTTTTTTTATTATTGTTTTCATCATAATTTGATTTCTATTATGGCCATGCTACCTAGTCTGCGAAAGACCTAAGGCCGGCGGTGATGTATTGTTATGGCTGCATTTCATTTGTATTTTTTCGTTTTTTTTTGTTTTTTTTTTTGCGGGGTTTGTATCTCCAATCACCAGCGTTACATGGACAAACTTTTTCTTAGCGTATGTGCTGCACTAATGAAGACATTTTTATATATTCCTTAGGCTGGGATTTTCAGGGATTCTTTGAGTGTGTTGCTTTGTTTCATTTTCTATCATTCCAAGCGCTCCTACTATCACTGTTGTTATTCTTGTTTTCAACTTCCACGTGTTTTCTATTTCGATTTCTAGGTCTTTATATTTTGAGAGATTTTAGAATTCATTGGTTACTATGTTACAATCCGCTGGACAAGCCATATCAATTAATAGACAAGTTTTTTCTTTTTGGATTTGAACAATAATATCCGGCCCGTTTGCTTCAATTTTCCTGTGTGTGTAGATGGTGTAATCCCATAGAATGGTGACATCTTCTATTTCTGTAACCGGCACTGGGTGATGTTCATACCAGTGTTTGTTTATATATTTTCCAAAGTGTTTTCACATTGTTCAGTGTAATTATTGCCCCACTTTATCTTGGCAAGTATAGAACATCTTGAGATTAGATGGTCTATTGTTTCCTGGTATTTGTCACAGAACCTGCATTTTGGATTCACATTATTATTTTATTTGCCTGAATGTTCCTCGTGAAAAGACTGATCTTGCGCTGAATGAATATAGCTTTCAGCCTTGCCTAAAGCCTCAATTGGAAATCATGAGTTATCTCCCTCTAACCTTGCAAGTTGCTTGTTCACTGCTGCTGTAGCCTGGTATTGAAGTCACAAATCTAAACGTCAAGTCAGGAACTAACCAACGTCTATATTCACCGGGCCATGTGTCCTAAGTTTCAAGGTTGGAGGGAGATAACTCATGACTTCTAATCTAGGCTTTACGCCAGGAATGAGGATGATATACTCCAGTGATTGTAATAAAAGGTTAAGTTCGAAATTCCTAGCTCCTGAAGAATGTCTAAGCGTACAACTGCCGAAACAAAGCGAAACGGTCGTACAAATGGCAACAAAGATGATGACAATAGTCCGAATAATGTAAATAGTGTAAATAATACATCATCTCAGAAATATAGACAAATAGAATGATCTATTATAAAACGTCGTACAAATGGCAACAAAGATGAGGACAATAGTCCGAATAATGTAAATACGGTAAATACTACCCCATCTCAGAAATATTGACAAATACCTTTATTTGAATTGGCATCTCAAGCCGGCGTCCATATTACAGTGAAGAGAAAATGTTTCTGCGAATATATCAAACTAGCAAGAATTCTTGAACTACTAACAGGTCAGCCACCAAAAAAATAAAAAAATAAAAGAATTCAGTTATGCGAGACGCCGGGTTAGTAAAACTGTTATCAGTGTGGAAAGGGGAATTGGTGATCTGAAATTTGGTATTAGTCTCTGCATCCACGAGTGACTTTGGTAAAGGCATGAATCCATCTTTTCACCAACTACATGTATTGATTAATTAGCACAGTCAATCAGGCTCCGTTTCTTTGGATGACAGCCAGTTAGATAACTTTATGGACTGCGTCTGCTATTTAGTAACTGCTATCGTTGCTTAGCAAAGTTTTATGTCAACACAAGATAAAATCATCTTTGGTGGTGGATGTTTTTATGTTAACGTCCCTGTAACCTCTCTGAACCAACATAATAAAATATATCCAAATGTTGGATAATTTTTGTCTTTATTTTCACTTAAAATAAAAGCTAAAATACGATGTTTAGAACGGCTCATGATTAAAGATAAAAGATATTCATTGACTCTCATATTTTACAGTATATGTTTATAAAATTAGCTACTGCCTCGATACATATATATATATATGTGTGTGTGTGTGTGTGTGTGTGTGTGTGTGTGTGTGTGAGTGCATGCGGTGTAGATATAGAAGAATCCAAAGGAATTATCCTGTACATACAGTGGTAGGATAACTCTCTAAGAGAGCTCTAAATATATATGTATATAAATATATATAGAGCAAATATAAAAAAAATTAGTCAGGCACGTTATTTCATAGTAAATCGGAGGTTTAGGCCTATTACAGGCGAACCATCATCAGCTTCCGTCTTTATGCTGGTTCACCTGAAATAGGCCTATATTTCCGAGTTACCATAAAATAACGTGTCTGCGTAAATTTTTTTAATATATATATATATATATATATATATATATATATATATATATATGTTGTCATCCGCAGACAGATCTGTTTCGCTGTATCACAGCTCATCAGTACTGTTAGACTCCGATCGCTACATAAGCCAGGCTCGAATCCCGAGCGAATTGGCGTCAGTCGGCGACTCTACCCCTGGGCCACGAGGCGTTCGGTGGAAGAAGTCAGACTTTTTAGCGCATATCATATTACGCGCCCATATATATATATATATATATATATATATATACAAACTTATTTATAAATGGAACTTCGTCTGTGTGTGCGCCTGTGTGTTTGTGTGTGTCCGTTACCTATAGACTCCGAAACGGCTGAACTGATTTTCTTGAAAATTTACACAGTTGTACTATAAGATTCTGTGAGTGTTCTTAGTTAGGTTTTGTGTCGAGGTACCCCAGATAAATATCGAAAATCGATAATCGAAAAAATCGGATTATAGAAGGAATGGTCCGATTTAGATCAAATTTGATACACTCACAGACAAAAACATAAGAAACGATATTCAGAAGTTTCAAGGTTGCAGTTTTTACAATAGTGCAGAAAATCGATAATATATATATATATATATATATATATATATATATATATCAGGCAAGATGTTTGTGTGTGTGTGTCTGTTTATCTGTCTGTATGTCCTTTATACAAATCCACAATTTTTATTTTTATTCTCACCAAACTTCACACAAATAATCTTTAGGCTGAGTCTGAGCTCCAGGACCATGGATTTTAAAGCTTTCATTACACCCAAGCAACGCCGGGCTATACTTTTAGTTTTCAATATATTCTTCTTTATTGTTAAGACGCATAATTAACTGGTATGTATTAAAAGCAATAGACAAAAATTACAAATAAAATTTAAGTTATTTACGTGTCAGATTACTTAATTCTTGATTCAAGCTTGTAAATGAATCTGGTTGCATATTTTTGTGAGTTCACCTATATGTAAATAGATCAGGTTTTTTGTATGTGTATGGGTTAGTGTGTAGGATGCCGTGCGTGTTGTAAATGCTTAACTGCTCAGTAGGTCGCAAGTTATATTTAGATGGTAATTTGGGAGAACAGCTAAAAAGCATGTAAGAGATGGGATATCCTCGGGTTATATGATGCAATCTTTAAACGTTAGCCGCCCCAGTAGGCAACTGAACGGAATGTGATGGAGAGGCACCTCAGATAACATGAAAATAGTTTTGTTATTTAAGATGCTAACTCCCTGGACGTGAGAAACAGAAGTTTTCATTACGCCTCCCAACAGCAGAACTAAAATTGAAGAGTTTATTTTATCTGCTTTCATCGGCCTTACTCTTTTTCATTACTTTTTTATACTCTTTTTTCATTTTTTATTTTTTTATCCTAACTTTTTTTTCTTTTTTCTTTGTTTTTTTGTCTTTTTAATTTTTTGTTTCTTTTCATTTATTTTCATTTTTCCTTATTTTATTTGTTTATTTTTATTCTCACTTTTTCTTTTTTTTTTCCATTTTTCTTTGTTGTTTTCTCTTTTTTTTAATTTTTTGTTTTTTTCAATTTTTTCTTTTCCTTTCTTTTATTTTAGTTGTTTTTGTTTTCCTCATTTTTGCGTTTTTTTTTAATTTTTCTTTATTGTTTTTCTTATCTTTTTAATTTTTTCTTTTTCTTTTCCTTTTCATATTTTTATTTGTTTTCTAATTCTCACTTTTCCGTTTTTACTTTTTTCACTTTTCTTTGTTGTATTTTCCTTTTTTTTTAGTTTTTTCTAATTTTTTTCTTTTCTTTTGTTTTAGTTGTTTTTTCCTCACTTTTCTGGGTTTTTTTTCATTTCTCTTTGTTGTTTTTTCTTTTATCTTTTTAATTTTTGTTTCTTTTTTCATTTTTTTCTTTTTTCTTATTTTATTTTTTCTTTCCTTCTTTTTTTGTCTTTTCTTGTGTTTTTCTTTTTTTTTCTATCTCTTGTCTTTTGTAGTTATTTTTCTTTTTTTTGGCATTTTATCTTTTTTCATCTTTTTTGTTTCTTTTTTCTTTTCTTTGCTCTTTAGTTCTTCTTTTTTACCCTTTTTTGTTCTCTTTTTAGTTTTTAGTTGTTTTTCCTTTTTTATTTTCTTTTTTTCTATTCTGTTGTCTTTTCATTTTCTTTTTTACGGTTTGCCTTTTTCTCTCACAGAAACAGGTAACTGGCACATAGATTAGTTTCCACGTTTTTAGCAAAATGTTTCGTTGGATACATTCTACGGTGGCATTTTTGATGCTACACAGAAAAAGAGAAAGCAATGCTGAAGTAAAAATTTTGGAGTAAAGGATAAAAAAAATCGAAAAGTGTTTTTAATGGAAATCAATTTGAAGGAAAATGGTTAGAAAATGCTAGAATACTTTAAGTAAATGAATTGGTTGAAGACAGGAAAGAAATTTAGGGCAACGAAAACAATTTGATAAATAAGAAAGAAAAAAACAATGTTGAAAAGAAAAAGTATCTAGATAGGTAAGAATTTGTAAATTTACGGAGGAAATGAACAAAATGGTTGAAAGGAGAAAAAGAATTCCCCAAAAATAAGGAAGGAAAGAAGTATAAAATGAGAAAAAAGGTTTTTAAAGGGAAATTTATTTAAAACTTAAAATTTTATATATATGTGAGTGTGTGTGTATCTCAAAGTAAAGTAACGAGTGCAAAGAGAACATCGTTTTTGAAATAGGGAAGAATACGAAATTTAAAGAGAAACTATAAAATATGAAAATATAATATATATATATATATATATATATATATATATATATGTGTGTGTGTGTGTGTGTGTGTGTGTGTGTTGCGGATTATATAAAGAAATAAAGTAACTGCTGCTGAAAGAATATAGTTTTTGAAATAAAGAACTAAGAAAACAAAGGTCGAATGTAAGAAATCAAAAATCGGTTGGAAACAGTAAAAGAGTTTTTGACAGATCAAAGAATTTGAAATATAACGGAAAAAAAGGAAGAAAAGCGAAAAGAGATTTTGAAAAAAGGTAGAATTTTAGGATTTTAGGACAAACAAAAAGCGAAAAATAAGCAATTGGAAATTAGTGAGGGCTTTTTTACTTTAAGGAGAGACATTTCTAAATGTAAATGCATAAGAATTTGTGAATGTAAGTGAAAATGTTATTTGAAATAGAAAAGAGGTTCTGAAAGTGAAAAGAATTTTCAAGCCTAAGGATTAATTGTAAAAACGAAAACTTAAGAATAAATGGTTCTTTCAGAAGACAATGGACACGGGAAATATTATCACTAGATGAGGAAAGAGATAAGGTAAATTGAATGAGAATATTTTGAAAAAGAAAATTAAGAAAAGATGAAATACGAAAAAAACGTTCGTAAAGAGAGGAAACGTTTGGAAAAAAGAATGAATTTGTAATACCAAGGTCGACGTCACAAGGCGGAAAACCGTTCGTAAAGAGAAAAGACGCTTTGAAGGAAAAGTGAACTCGTAAAACGAAGGTCGAATTCCAGAAGGGTTAAAGAAACGTTCGTAAAGAGAAAATCGTTCTGAAAGAAAAGTGACTATATAAATCTACCATCTGCCTGTGCATTGAATATTGCTGCCATATCTGGTTGGGTGCTCCTGCTATCCACCTTGGAGTCCTTGACTAAATTCAACGGAGATTTTACAGTTAAACATACCAAATGCGGACAACAATTACTCTTCAGCTTCTTTTCTCGCACTTCCCGCCTGTGAAACGACCTTCCTTATACTTGCTTTTATGACAGCTGCAACCTCCAGGAATTTAAATGCAATGTCAATTCCCATCTCTTATCTACTTTCCTCCAGTCCTTCCTTCGTCCTTTTTTCCATCACCCCCTGTATCTTGTACTTTTCCTTTCTCACTACCCTCGCAACCGTCTTCACACCTGTGTTCACATCCTTCTCTTGCCCTTTCTTTGACACCCCCTGTAATTGATTCACCTTTTTTTTTTCACTTTCCTCCTGACTAAACTTTTACTCTCTTAGGTAGCTCTCGGTCCATCAGTGGCAGCACAGCCTTGCTTGCGGTGAAACGATTAAAATTAAAAAAAGACACTTGAGATTTCTAGGGTACATAATAAGGAAAGAGTGTTTGGAAAATTTGATACTCACAGGAAAAACTTGAAGGCAAGAGGAACAGTAGAAAAAACGCATTACTTACATAGAAAACTTGAGTAGATGGATGTCATAACAAGCTTTATGAGATAACTTTTTTTTTAAATCAATACCCCCGAGCAAGGCGGTAACGCCACTGATGTGCAGGAGGCTACGTAAGAGTGAAAATATTGGAAAAGAGAAAACCGGAAACCACATCCTAAACAGGAAACAAGGGATGAGCCTCTTCACCCGTTCAATAGACGTGGGTGGAGTGTGAACCGGGCGATAGTTTAGTCTATCTACTCCAATTGAAAAAAAAAAAAGGAAAAGAATGGAAAAGAATAAAAGATTGGAAAAGAGAAAGCCGGAAACCACATCCTAAACAGGAAACAAGGGATGAGCCTTTTCACCCGTTCAATAGATGTGGGTGGAGTGTGAACCGGGCGATAGTCTAGTCTATCTACTCCAATTGAAAAAAAAAGGAAAAGAATGGAAAAGAGTAAAAGATTGGAAAAGAGAAAGCCGGAAACCACATCCTAAATAGGAAACAAGGTATGAGCCTCTTCACCCGTTCAATAGACGTGGGTGGAGTGTGAACCGGGCGATAACGACAAAATTAAACTTTGTCGATAACAAGAGCGTATTATACAAAGAAAGATTGTGGCGAGAGTATTATAATGGAGAGGTACTTTTTCAATGTGAATAAAATAAGAGAAAAAGAATAAGAAATAAGGAATAGAATAAGGAATAAGAGAATAAGGAATAGAATAAGGAATAAGAGAATAAGGAATAGAATAAGGAATAAGAGAATGAGAGAATATGGAAAAGGACGAAATCATTGTTTTGTCTTCAAACATGAAAATTACTCGAATCATACGTCACTTCTGATGAACAACTGCCTCCAGAAGGCTAAAAGAAATGTTACTGACTGTTTGAAACAAAAACTTCAGATTAAATCCCACACACAACAAAATGGGGGTAAACTGAAAACCAAGGTCGCTATGAAGACTTCAGTTTCGCACGCCCGGGGAGTAGGCATCTTAAATAACAAAAGTATTTTCATGTTATCTGAGGTGCCTCTCCATTACATTCCATTCAGTTGCCTACTGGGACAACTAACGTTTAAAGATTGCTTCATACAACACGAGGATATCCCATATCTTACATACTTTCTAGCTGCTCCCCCAAATAACCAACTAAATATAACTTGTGACCTACTGATGTGCACCCACAATAAGGACATTAACAGAATAATTGTCGTTTATAATTATGTATACAATCGAAATTATTCATTGAAATATGAAAATTTTAATTTTTTACTTCGTAATGTAGTTAGGCGTTGTTTTGCGATAGATGAATCGTTGGATTGAAGGTTTATGACGAAACACGATTAAACATATCACCTTGAGATGATAAAGGAAAATTGAATTATCCATTTCAGGAGTTGAGATTCAATTTGAAAACAGATTTAGTGCTGCAGTATTTATGATTTCAAAACGATAAAATCCTAACTGAATATCTGGGTTTAACAGTAGATAAAAAGTTCATTATATATATATATATATTCTTCATTTGTAAACGAGTTATCATGCCACCTAGGTTTCTACCATGTGGTGTCTTCAGGCGATTTGCAATAACTTATTGCAAATCACCTGAAGACACCACTCATGGTAGAAACCTATGTCACGTAATAACTCGTTTACAAATGAAGAATATTCAAAAGATTCTACAATATAATTGTATTGAACACTTTTTTTATGCAAATGTTTACAGGTCTAACTTTTCGAAAGCAAAATCACCACCTCGCTTATTTCCTGCTTTTCAATTTTTGGCATTTTTTTCCAACATTTTTTGAAAAACTGTTGAAGGTAGATCTTTCCAAGTCTTCTTTAAACACTGGAAAGTTCACTCTCACTCCTTGGGTATTCTCTTCAGGAATCCAATTTACTCCATATTGTAGAAGGGCAGTCAAAAGATTGAGGCGGTCAATTCCTAATTTTCAAATTTTATTTAATTTTTTTTTTGTTATCTCGAAGTATTTTTGATATTTAGAAAAATGTTTTAGATCACTATCGTTGAAAGCTGATTCCTTTTTCAATTACGCATTAACCAGATGGTACAAAATATGTCTTTGTAAAATCGAATGGTATTTATTTTTCCTGTTTCTCTTGACCTGAAGCAAATCTCCAGCTCACTCTCCGACAAAACATACCCAGATTACTACGTCTAACTGTTCATCATTCAGCCTTTCTCCCGCCTCACTTCTTATATACGTTCCTCTCAGATTACGAAAATGTTAAAATTTGAAATTCTTTGTGCTTGATACATTTTCTTCACTTTTCCAATCTCCAGATCTTATGTTCTTTTGCCCATAAAAGTCTTTCTACGTATTCATCTTCCGTAGCAGGTGATTTTTCATGGCTATGCGCCCCACTGAATTTCGATGATCTAATTCTGATCTACTACACAGCTGAGATCGACACTGGTTGCCGTTGAGGGGAATTAACTTCAGCTGTCAAGTCTGGAGCAGTTTTCCTTCTGTTTCTTTCGTTTTTAATTTCCAACTGCGGTTCTCACTTTTGTTGGTCTAGCTTTTTTTTTCTGTCAATATTTGTGTTAGTTGCTAAAAATCTAATCCATGGTCCTGGAGTTCAGACTCAGCCTAAAGAATATTTGAAATCATAAAATAATTGCGACAATTTACCAATCGCACCTAATATATATATATATATATATATATATATATATACTAGCAGTATAGCCCGGCGTTGTTCGGGTGTAATGAAAGCTTTAAAACTAACCCATAGTCCTGGAGCCCAGACTCTTTGGATGTTGACACGAAAGACTAAAAAGCAATAGTTGTTTCCATTTAAAGAGAAACCGTAGACTGAAAGAAAAATGAATGTTAAATTTTGATTTGCTGGTATCGATTTCAAATTAGTTTTTTTCGTCGTAAACTGAATTTTGAAGGCTGAATAAGTCCTCTGAGTAAATGGTATCATGGCTGAGACTAAGAACTACAATTATAACTACTTAGAGCCAAACCCGAAGCAAAAACTAAAATAAAAGGGCTGAAAAAAATACAGACATACAGGCAGATAAACAGACACATACACAGACATCTTACCTTTTATATATATATATATATATATATATATATATATATATATATATATATATATTATCGATTTTCTGCACTATTGTAAGAACTGCAACCTTGAAACTTCTGAATATCGTTTCTTATATTTTTGTCTATGAGTGTATAAAATTTGATTAAAATCGGACCACTGCTTCTATAAGCCGATTTTTTCGATTATCGATTTTCGATATTTATCTGGGGTACCTCGACACAAAACCTAGCTAAAAACACTCGCAGATGTTTATAGTACAACTGTGAAAATTTTCAAGAAAATCCATTCAGCCGTTTCGGAGTCTATAGGTAACGGATACACACACACACACACACACACACACAAAATTCGAATTTTCGCTCTCACCGTAAAACTTCGCTGTTTTGCCATTTCGTGCAATATATTCAAGTTCATTTTTTCGATTGCCCTAAAAGAAATGCAGTAATAACACAAAATTCATTCACGCTAATCAAATTTGTCATAAACTAATGAACTAACCGCAAGCGTAATGAATTCACAGGCAAAAAATTGTTTCTTTGACGACTTCGCTTGAGGGACATGCCAGAATATCGTTGAAGATATTTAAGAAGCATGACAAGATTATTTTTTTCGATTTTCTCCAAGTTTTATCTTTTTCTACCTTTAATAACATAAATTATCCGCCTTTATTAATGTTTTCAAATTAATTGGATTAACGACATTGCGTTTTAATTACCTTTTTCTTTGATGACGACGAGTAATAAATGATTAGCAAGATTAAAAGAAATAATGACTAATGACTTTCGATTTATTTATTTTTTTTGAGGGGAACGAAAAAATGGAATCTTTTTTGAATATTTTCAGATTCAAAGAAATAATTTTGCGAATATTTCCTGATTTTTTTCTGTAAATTATTTACAAAGGTGTGAGTGACATAGCGTATTGCATTGAATACAGGTGACACATGGAGTAGATAAACTAAACTATCGCCCGGTTCACTGTCCACCCACATCTATTGAACAGGTGTAGAGGCTCATGCCTTGTTTCCTGTTTAGGATACTGTTTCCGGTTTTCTCTTTTCTAATCTCACTTTGTTTTTGTTTTTTTGTTTCTTTTTTTCAATTGGAGTAGATAGACTAAACTATCGCCCGGTTCACACTCAACCCATGTCTATTGAACAGGTGACGAGGCTCATCCCTTGTTCCCTGTTTAGGATGTGGTTTCCGGCTTTCTCTTTTCCAATCTTCTCACTCTTTTCTTTATTATTTTTTCAATTGGAGTAGATAGACTAAACTATCGCCCGGTTCACTCTCCACCCACATCTATTGAACAGGTAAAGAGGCTCATCCTATGTTTCCTGTTTAGGATGTGGTTTCCGGTTTTCTCTTTTCTAATCTCACTTTGTTTTTTGTTTTTTTTTGTTTTTTCAATTGGAGTAGATAGACTAAACTATCGCCCGGTTAACACTCCACCCACGTTATTGAACGTGTGAAGAGGCTCACCCCTTGTTTCCTGTTTAGGATGTGGTTTCCGGCTTTCTCTTTTCCAATCTTTTATTCTTTTCCATTCTTTTCCTTTTTTTTTTTTTCAATTGGAGTAGATAGACTAAACTATTTCCCGGTTTACACTCCACCCAAATCTATTGAACAGGTGAAGAGGCTCATCCCTTGTTTCCTGTTTAGGATGCGATTTCCGGTTTTCTCTTTTCTAATCTTCTCACTCTTATGTAGCCCCCTGCACATCAGTGGCGTTACCGCCTTGCTTGGGGTGATATGATTAAAAAAAAATATCTAGTTTTGTGCTTCCTTTGTGTATTTAGAGATTCTTGATATGATACAAAGAGGCTGCAATATTATTGCTTCTGTTATGGCATCACGGCTTTTCCACCACTGAATTGGACCTTCCTGTGGCTTTTCTATAAATATTTTCATGATAATTGTTCGGATAAGCTTTCTACTTTGGTACCTAGAGTTTATAAATCTCAGCACACTACTAGATTGGCGGAAAGGTCTCAAACCAATTTCTTTGGAACTTTCTCAATCATTAATATTTTTCTTTTTCGAATATTATCCCACACTCAGTAATCGTTTGCGCCTTAGTGGTCTTAGGGTGAAATAATCAAAACAAATTAAAAATGTAATTCTATTTGTGAGGATGTGCGTTGTGGTGCAGAGGATATCGACTCAGAACGACAAATCAGGGTGCCGAGTTCGAATTTCAATTGAATTCCTTGCATTCACTTACGGACAAATACTCATGGGAAAGGTATTAATTCGTCTCTTCCCTCAAGTTATGGAGCAAATAATAAAACAGATTGGGTTCTATAGCCTCGGCTGTTAACCAGTCTACAGCAGAAAAGCAATGGCAACCTACTGCGGGATAATCTTTTGCCCAGTCACTCATGTCTCTTTCGAGACACGATCGCCCAAAGCGTGTATCACGTATGTATGTATGTATGCCGCATTCACCCTAGTCGGGTTGAGCGGGCTTCCTCCCTGACGGAGCAAGTCTCATTGGGATTTGTTTAAGGGCAGGGTCCCAAGTCCTACCCTGTTATTTAACCCATAACTGGAGGGAACGGACGGATTAATACCTTTCCCAAGGGTACTAGTGCGCAAGTGAGTGCAGTGTGCTCGACTGAAATTGGAACTCGGCTCACCGATTTCCCCCTCCAAGCCGACATCCACCGCACCACAACGCACGTCCGTGAACGCTAACAGCACATGGTATTCCCAAGTGGTCACCCACGTAAGTACTGACCAGGCTCAACGTTGCTTAACTTCGGTGATCGAGCGGGAACCGGTGTATTCAACGTGACATGACCGTTATTGTATCACGTATGGCATTTAACTGACTGAATTATATTTTCACCAGTTTTACACGGATTCTTTTATAATTCTAATAAAACGAAAATATCGATTTTCAACCTAAACCTAAATTACAGCTAGGCTGCAGTCACTTTCTCACCGGTGTAATGTGGCTTCCTTGTGTCTCTTGTACAAGTACTTTCACTGCTTCTGCCGTAATGAACTTAGCTTACTGGTGCTCCGTTTGTATGAGTTTACTCGAGCTACTAGACTAGCAACTAGGTCCCACCCTTTTACAGTGAAACCGATAAAATATAAACGCGATTTCTACTCAGCAGCTTCTTTTCTCGCACTTCCCTCGCGTGAAATTCCTTTCTGTATACTTGCTTCATCGACAGCTACAATCTCCAAGAATTTAGATGTAAGGTCAAGAGTCATCTCCTATCTCACTGACTAGCATCCTTTCTCTCAAGCTCTTTTCTTCATCAACTCCACTCCAATACATCAGTATTATCATCTTTCGTGACACTCCCTGTAAACTACCCCTCTTTCTCAT
The DNA here is from genome assembly GCA_037127315.1 of Ascarosepion bandense. Lineage (NCBI taxonomy): Eukaryota > Metazoa > Mollusca > Cephalopoda > Sepiida > Sepiidae > Ascarosepion > Ascarosepion bandense. The sequence goes on along the minus strand of JBBBDQ010029769.1, from coordinate 16,675,533 downwards.
CACTTTCCCTCTATGTAACCCCCTGCGCAACAGCGGCGGTAAGACTGCCTTGACTGGGGTGAAATGATTAAAAATATTCATATAAAAAAATTACAAAAGACATCAGTATTTGACATTTTTATTTATATTCCAGTTATTAAAACGTTTTTAATGAAAAATTAATTTTTACATCTATATGTGTGGTTGTGCATGGCCGGTGGTACGTAATCACTTCTGTGCGTGATGGTGTGTATGTGTGTACACCGTCGTGTGTAAAATCGAAATAACATTTCGTTACAAATGGCTGCTTTTAAAACGTCGAAATTCGGTAAAAAGGTTCTATAAATTAACACCATTTTAAAAAAAAATGAATTGATACGGATATATTTCCGTTAGAATCCAATTTAGGATCATAAGGTCACCAGAGAAACATTTATTCCAACGAAACGTTGAACGTTTAAAATAAATGACATATTAATAATGATTTCATTCTTCTCTTTCAGATACACCAGACTCATTAATTTAAACAGCGTAAAGATACCAATTATCAATTTTCTGGTTCGTCATTCGCAACTCACTCCCCGTTTAAGGCGACGCTGAGTTAGTGAATGTTTACTGATGAACGGTGATTAGCTGTTACTACTTAGTTTGCATGAATTTTGCTTCACGGGATATCAACCTCTGGAGGTCATTTGATGCCAAAATGGTGGGGTTTTAAGGTATTTTTTTAAAGTTCGGAGTTGAGTTTTCTGCATTCACTTACGCGCAAATACCCTTGGGAAAGGTATTAATCCGTCTCTTCCCTTAAGTTATGGATCAAATAATAAGACAGATTGGGTTCTATAGCCTTGGCTGGCAACCAGTCTACCGCAAAAAGCAATGGTAACCTACTGCAGGATAATCTTCTGCCAAGTCAGTCATGTCTCTTTCGAGACAAGATCGCTCAAGCGTGTATAAGGTTCATTTAGTCAGATTTTAATGATTTTTTTTCTTTTTTATTTTAGGAAACTGAAAATGTTTTCTAGTTTTGTATTCGAAAATGTTTTGCTGAGATATTTTTCCCTTCAAAATTGCTATGGTAATATTTTTTTTTTCAAAAAAATATAGTTGGTAATATTTTTTCCTTCAAAAATGTATAATTTTCTATAAAGTCTTTTTTATGTATATATTTCTATAAAGTCTTTTTTATGTATATATTTCTATAAAGTCTTTTTTATGTATATATTTCTATAAAGTCTATAAAGAGTTTAGACCCCACTTTGGGGGATTAACTATTGGCCCATATTTTAGACCCTAACAGGTGCTACCACTTCGGGTCAGGGTGGACCTGGGAACAACAGCAATTAAGAGGTGATTCCATGCTCCTCACAACCCCCAATCAGAGGCCTTGCTACCACTTCGGGTCAGGGTGGACCTGGGAACAACAGCAATTAAGAGGTGGTTCCATGCTCCTCACAACCCCCAATCAGAGGCCTTGCTACCACTTCGGGTCAGGGTGGACCTGGGAACAACAGCAATTAAGAGGTGATTCCATGCTCCTCACAACCCCCAATCAGAGGCCTTGCTACCACTTCGGGTCAGGGTGGACCTGGGAACAACAGCAATTAAGAGGTGATTCCATGCTCCTCACAACCCCCAATCAGAGGCCTTGCTACCACTTCGGGTCAGGGTTGACCTGGGAACAACAGCAATTAAGAGGTGATTCCATGCTCCTCACAACCCCCAATCAGAGGCCTTGCTACCACTTCGGGTCAGGGTGGACCTGGGAACAACAGCAATTAAGAGGTGGTTCCATGCTCCTCACAACCCCCAATCAGAGGCCTTGCTACCACTTCGGGTCAGGGTGGACCTGGGAACAACAGCAATTAAGAGGTGATTCCATGCTCCTCACAACCCCCAATCAGAGGCCTTGCTACCACTTCGGGTCAGGGTGGACCTGGGAACAACAGCAATTAAGAGGTGATTCCATGCTCCTCACAACCCCCAATCAGAGGCCTTGCAACCACTTCGGGTCAGGGTTGACCTGGGAACAACAGCAATTAAGAGGTGATTCCATGCTCCTCACAACCCCCAATCAGAGGCCTTGCTACCACTTCGGGTCAGGGTGGACCTGAGAACAACAGCAATTAAGAGGTGGTTCCATGCTCCTCACAACCCCCAATCAGAGGCCTTGCTACCACTCCGGGTCAGGGTGGACCTGGGAACAACAGCAATTAAGAGGTGGTTCCATGCTCCTCACAACCCCCAATCAGAGGCCTTGCTACCACTTCGGGTCAGGGTGGACCTGGGAACAACAGCAATTAAGAGGTGATTCCATGCTCCTCACAACCCCCAATCAGAGGCCTTGCTACCACTTCGGGTCAGGGTGGACCTGGGAACAACAGAAATTAAGAGGTGATTCCATGCTCCTCACAACCCCCAATCAGAGGCCTTGCTACCACTTCGGGTCAGGGTGGACCTGGGAACAACAGAAATTAAGAGGTGATTCCATGCTCCTCACAACCCCCAATCAGAGGCCTTGCTACCACTTCGGGTCAGGGTGGACCTGGGAACAACAGAAATTAAGAGGTGATTCCATGCTCCTCACAACCCCCAATCAGAGGCCTTGCTACCACGTCGGGTCAGGGTGGACCTGGGAACAACAGCAATTAAGAGGTGGTTCCATGCTCCTCACAACCCCCAATCAGAGGCCTTGCTACCACTCCGGGTCAGGGTGGACCTGGGAACAACAGCAATTAAGAGGTGATTCCATGCTCCTCACAACCCCCAATCAGAGGCCTTGCTACCACTTCGGGTCAGGGTGGACCTGGGAACAACAGCAATTAAGAGGTGATTCCATGCTCCTCACAACCCCCAATCAGAGGCCTTGCTACCACTTCGGGTCAGGGTGGACCTGGGAACAACAGCAATTAAGAGGTGATTCCATGCTCCTCACAACCCCCAATCAGAGGCCTTGCTACCACTTCGGGTCAGGGTGGACCTGGGAACAACAGCAATTAAGAGGTGATTCCATGCTCCTCACAACCCCCAATCAGAGGCCTTGCTGCCGGATGCAGTTTACCGTCATACCCAGAACCTATTACTATTAAATAATAAGATCAGAACTATAAATCGCATATTTCTAATTGAAGTCGAATACGTTGCATTCACTTCCGCACAAATACCCTTGGGAAAGGTATTAACCCATCTCTTCTATCTCTGCAGTTAAATATATGATATGGAAGGTTTGGGTTTTGTAGCCTTAGCTGGCAACCAATCTACCGTAGAAAGTAATGGCAACCTACTATGGGAAAATCTTTTGCCCAGTGAGTCATGTCTCTTTCAGGACATGATCGCCCAATCTATTTACCTACCTGACTGAGTAACATCGATCATCACTTTCTCTTGGACACATCGCTGACATAACTTACTGCGTTTTACTTTTATAGATTTAAATTTCAAGCAAACTATAAGGACACTTTTAAAAGAATCAGTTGTGCAATACGTGATACACACTTGGGCAATCATGTCTTGAAAGAGGCAAGGCTGACTAGGCAGAAGTTTTTATCGCAGTAGATTGTTATTTCTTACTGCGGTAGACTGGTTACCAAACCAAACTGTCCTGCTATTTAACCCATGGCTGAAGGGAGAAGTGATGGATTCATAACTTTTCTAATGCGCGTAAGTAAATTAAACTGGAATTCGAACTCGGCTTTCCGATTTCTCATACCGTGCCGATATCCATCGTACTACAAGCACATTACATTTAAAAGAATCAGTCAGTTAAGTGCCATACGTGATACACGCTTGGGCGATCATGTCTCGAAAGAGACATGACTAACTGGGCAGAAGATTATCCCGCACTAGGTTGCCATTGCTTTCTGCAGTAGACTGGTTGCCAGCCAAGGCTATAGAACCCTATCTGTCCTGCCATTTAACTCATAGCTGGAGGAGAAGAGATAGATTATACTACATTATTATATTAAGTATAACAATAGAAAATCGATCCCCCACTTTATGCCCAGTAGAAATTTTAATTTTGCTTCCTACTCTTATATTCAGTCAGTCAGTTAAGTGTCATACGTGATACTCGCTTTGGGCGATCATGTCTCAAAAGAGACATGAGTGACTGGGCAGAAGATTATCCCACAGTAGGTTGCCATTGCTTTCTGCGGTAGACTGGTTGCCAGCCAAGGCTATAGAACCCAATCTGTCCTATTATTTAACCCATAACTGAAGGGAGAAGAGATAGATTATATTACATTATCATATTAAGTATAATTAGAGGAGGATCAGTTTATTACTCCATAACAATAGAAAGCCGATCCCCCACTTTGTCCCCAGTAACAGTTTTAATTATATTTCCAACTATTATATTCAGTCAATCAGTTAAGTGTCATACGTGATGCACGCTTTTGGCGATCATGTCTCGAAAGAGACATGACTGACCGGGCAGATGATTATCCCGCAGTAGGTTGCCATTGCTTTCTGCGGTAGACTGGTTGCCAGCCAAGGCTATAGAACCCAATCTGTCCTGTAATTTGACTCATAGCTAGAGAGAGAAGAGATGTTTTATATTATTATGTAGTAATTAGTGGGGGATCAGTTTATTACTTCATAACAATATAAAACTGATCACCCACTTTATGCCCAGTAGAAGCCTTAATCATGTTTTCAACTATTATATTCAGTCAGTCAGTTAAGTGCCATACGTGATACAGGCTTTGGGCGATCATGTCTTGAAAGAGACATTAGTGACTGGGCAGAAGATTATCCCGCAGTAGGTTACCATTGCTTTCTGCGGTAGACTGGTTGCCGACCAAGGCTATAGAACCCGATCTGTCCGGTTATTTAACCCATAACTGGAGGGAAGAGACGGATTAATACTTTTTCCAAGGGTATTAGTGTGTTTTAAAAAATACGTTGTTTAAGATTATTATTTTCTTTTTTTTTGATTTTGCTCTACTTTATAACATCGGTGACTACGAGGACCGTATGAAATATTCTTTTCTCCCCATCCCGCCAGTAGGTGCAGGTCAAATTGCAGATTAATTTGGAGTTCAGTAGCATTGGATAGCAAACAGTCTACCGCTGAAAGAAACGTCAAACTATAGAGGGAAAATCTTCTGTCAGTCATGAAACGAAACATGTTCTTTACTTACCAAGTATACCGTTATTCTCTCACCCATTCAAACAAATTCCTTAAGTGGAAAGATTCCCCTAACAAATTTACATTCAACTCAGATTATGAACAGGGTCTTTTACTATTAAATGTTATAAAGAATATATTGAAAATAAAATCTTTATTTATCCGCACGTTTATTTATTTATTTATTAATACATTAGTTTTATTGGTAAGGCAACTCAGTAAAATAACATACGTGATACACGCTTTGGGTGATCATGTCTCAAAAGAGACATGACTGAGCAGAAGATCATCCCACAGTAGGTTGCTATTGTTTTCTACGGTAGATTGGTTGCCAGCCAAGGCTTCAGAACCCAATCTGTCCTATTATTTAACCCATAACTGGAGGAAAAACACGGATTAATACCTTTCCGAAGAGTATTAAATAATACAAATAAATTCACGGCTTCTGCTCCGATGGACTTAGCTCACTGGTGCCCCCCCATGTATAAATTTACTCAAGCCACAAGATTAGCAACTTTGATCCCACCCTTTTACTGTGAAACCAATAAATTGTAAACGCAAATTCTACTCCAACAGCTTCTTTTCTCGCACTTTCCGGCCTGTGGAATTCCCTTCCATTTACTTGCTTTCCCGACAGCTATAATCTCTAAGAATTTAAATATAAAGTCAATAGTCATCTCCTATTTCACTTACCTGCATCCTCTCTCTCTCTCTCTCTCTCTCTCTCTCTCTCATCCTCTTTCTCCGTACACTTCATTCTGATCAGTATTCTCATCCTTCTCTTACCCACTTTCTGACACACCTTATAACGTGTCACTCTTTTTCATAATTTTCCTCTTATGTAACCCCCTGCAAAAAAGTGGCAGTAAAATGCCTTGCTTGGGGCGATATGATTATTAAAAAAATATTTCTATACTATAATAATGTGGATATAAAGTGGGGGATCATTTCTATATTACAATCAATATGTAAACTGAACCCTCACTTTATGGCCACATTCATCCTTCTCTTACCTACTTCCTGATACCTCCTATAACCTGTCACTCTTTCTCATAACTTTCCTCCTATGTAACCCCCTGCAAAACAGTGGCAGTAAAATGCCTTGCTTGGGGCGATATGATTATAAAAAAAATACAGTATTTGCGTGTAAGTGAATGCAAGGAAATTCAAATGGAATTTGAAGGCAACTATTAGTCTTGAAACACCGATTACTGTACGATGACTGAAGTTAAGCAACGTCGATCCTGGTCAGTACCTAGATGGGTAACTGCTTGGGAATACCATGCGCAGTAGCCTTTGATGTTTGAGCGGTGTAATGGATAATGGCTCGCAATTGTTAATCAGAGAGGCGTGATCTAATTTCTCTTAGCTTCGTTATATTCACTTTCGCGTAAATACCCCTGAGAAACGTAATGACCTCCCCACGTCTCCTTCTAGCTAAGAATAAATGTATAAGATTTGTGTCACTAAAACATTATTATCTGCAAAATAAATAAACAAAATAAAAATTATGTACAAAATATTTAGATTTTTGTAGTAAATAATCCATAGAGTTGTTGATATGCCGCTAAACAAATTTAACCAAACCAATTGTAATTTTGAAAATGTAATAAAACCTACTACAGAAATAAAAACGGCAGCCTACTGCGGGACCATCTTCCTAGTCAGTCATGAATCAAAAGAGACTTGATCGCCATGCGCATGTCTAACCATATCGGCATATACATTATTTTAGTGTGATGATGCCTTCAAGCACGAAAGTTTTAATGAAAAGAAAAATTAAACATTGTCATAAATTTCCCCAAAGACGTAATGTTTCAACTTACTACATTAAAATGTCTCACCACATTTTTTGTCCTCCTGAAACAGACCTCTGGGTATCAATTTTTACTCTATCTGAACTTATTTATAAATGGAACTTTGAACGATATTCAGAAGTTTCAAGGTTGCAGTTCTTACAATAGTGTAGAAAATCGATAATATATATATATATATATATATATATATATATATATATATATATATATATAAAAGGCAAGATGTTTGTGGATGTGTGTGTTTATCTGCCTGTATGTCTGTATTTTTTTTCGCCCTTTTATTTTAGTTTTTACTTCGAGTTTGGCTCTAAGTAGATATAATTGTAGTTCTTAGTCTCAGCCATGATACCATTTACTCAGAGGACTTATTTAGCCTTCAAAATACAGTTTACGACGAAAAACAGTTATTTGATATCGATACCAGGAAATCAAAATTTGACTTACACCCATTCATTTTTCTTTCTGTCTACGGTTTCCCTTTAACTGGAAACAACTATTGCTTTTTAGTCTTTCTTGCCAACGTCCAAAGAGTCTGAGCTCCATGGATTAGTTTTAAAGCTTTCATTACACCCGAGCAACGCCGGGCTATACTGCTAGTTAAAACTAAATTTATTGAAAGTGCACTAATTTCTGAGTCGTCTACGGTAAATTTTCGTTCACGATTATACAGTATATCGCCTTTGCTAACAAGACTACCGTTGTTACAATATGAGAGAATATCAGCGGTAAAAACGAAAAATATGCGTTAGAAGGTTGAATGCGGTTGAGTTGGTTGCACATCTAGACGTCACAGATACCAAAAATTTAAGTTCAAGCGTTCCTGTATCTTCAGCGTTTGTCTCAGTGAAGAATTATAATCAAGGTTTGTTGTATTTCGTTCTCTATCATTCGCTATATCACAATTTCATCCAGGCTTACGGTCTATCACGCTGAATACACCGGTTCTCGCTCGATCACCGAAGTTAAGCAACGTTGAGCCTGGTCAGTACTTAGATGGGTGACCGCTTGGGAATACCAGGGGCTCTTAGCGCTTAGTGACGGATGTGCGTTGTGGTGCAGTGGATATCGGCTCGGAGAAAGAAATCGATGATCCGAGTTCCAATTCCAGTTGAATACCCTGCATTCACTTAAGCACTGATACCCTTGGGAAAGGTATTAATCCGTCCCTTCCCGTAAGGTTTATGGTTAAGTAACAGGGTAGGACTTGGGGACCCTGCCCTTAAAAACAAATCCCAATGAATCTTGATACTCGAAAAGAAAAAAGTCTTACTAGACACGAAACTTATATAAAAGCAACAACAAAATATTGAAAGAAAAAGGAAAACTTATATAAAAACAACAATAAAATATTGAAAGAAAAAGGAAAATTTATATAAAAACAACAATAAAATATTGAAAGACAAAGGTATTACCAGCAATAAATAAATAAAAATGTAGTTGGCATTAAAACAGCCGCCGAGGTTGATTTGCCATAAAAACAAACCAACCAACAATTCCATCCATGAAAGAGCCTTTAGTTTGAAGAAGGCTTTTTCATAAAAAATAATGGGTACGCCGAAGCAAACGGTGTATCTTTCTACAAAGGAGGGCATATTTTCTTTGATCAGTTTCCTCATGAATGATATTTAAAACTTTTCCCTACTAGGAAGTGGATTCAACACGAGGTCTAGGTTTAATGTGGGGAGCGGGCAAGACTCAAAAATTGCCCAGTCCCTACAACCGCCGTTCGCGCTGATCCCGGTGACAAATACCTGGTTCACCACTTTGGTTCAATGGGGTGGAGCGGCCTCGGGACACAGTTCCCGGGTACCGGGCATCTCACAGTATTATTTTTCTCAATTGCATGCCTGTCCTCGGACAGAGACACAACTGAGTCGTACTCTGTCTTTGAGGACAGAGACGCAACTGAGAGATGATTTGGGATCGCCACCCATCATCAGACGTGGCAGTTTTCCCAAGAATGCAGCCCGATAGACGAATGAAATGCCGAAATAAACGCAGCATCAAATCAAAAACCGAGTATTCAGAAAAAAACAAAACAAATCAAATGATGTAATAAAAACAAGTGGAATTAAAAAACAATCAAACAATCAAAACACTATTTCCTTATATTTATCTATATATATAAAAGACAAGATGTTAGTGTGTGTGTGTGTGTGTGTGTGTGTGTGTGTCTGTCTGTCTGTATGTCCTTTATACAAATACACAATTTTTATCCAATTCCCACCAAACTTCAAACAAATATTTTTTAGGCTTCCGGTCAGGTCATGGACTCCTTATTTTTTCCGATTCCCCACCCCGATATTTATATATATATATGAGGCAAGATGTTTGTGTGTCTGTATGTATGTCCTTTATACAAGTCTACAATTTTTATCCAATTCTCACCAAACTTCACACAAATATTTTTTAAACATCCAGTCAGGTCATGGGCTACTTTTTGTCCCGATTTCTCCCCGATATCTATATATATATATATATAAAAGGCAAGATGTTTGTGTGTGTGTGTGTGTGTGTGTGTGTGTGTGTGTATGTCTGTCTGTTTCTCTGTATGTCTTTTATATAAATCCACAATTTTTATCTAATTATCACCAAACTCCACACAAATGTTCTTTCGGCTTCCAGTCAGGTCATGGGTTATTACTTTTTCCGATCCCCTTCCCCAATATCGGAAATCGATAACCCGATATCCCATCAGGTGCAATCATGCCCATTCAGAGATTGCATCTCTGATACTAATAAAAAACCCAGTACATATATTTGTTTTACTACAACCACGCTCTCCCGTAGACTTACATGTCATCTTTCTCATCAGAGTACTATTAAAGAACAATTCTCTAAAAAGCATAAACATGTAGGTAATATCAGACAGATTTTGGTCAACAATACGGTGATCCTTACTCATACACACAGTAAGAGGAACCTGCAGATATTGGAGGCCATGTACATCAAATCTAAACAACCAACACTCAATAAAATCAACTTTAAAACCGGAAATAACATATTACATTGCATTTGACTATATGGTTTTGTTGTCATTTTGCGCTATCACTCGGTGTAACGTCATAAAACCGCATCGCAAACTTAAGAACTGCGTTTATTATTTTTGGTAACTATTGCCGTTGCCAAGCGGAGTTTTATGTCAACACAAAATGAAATCGTCGGTGATGGTGGATGTTATTATATTTCAGTCTAAATAACCTCTCTGAAGATGGCTCATGTGAGCCGAAAGTCGAAAACTTAGAAAAAAATCAATCAATAACTAATTATCCAAATGTTGTAGAATTTTTGTCTTTATTTTCAAGTGAAATTAAAGCCAAAATACGACATTTAGAACGGCTCATGATTAAACATAATAGACATTCATTGTCTCTTATATTTAACACCATATGTTTACAAAATGTATATATATATATATATATATATATATATATATATATATATATATACTTGGGAAAATCTCTCTTTTATGCAGGTTTCATTAAAAATGAGAGCCATGGTAAAGTTTGTGTATGTAGTGTCATGTGCATATACTAGATTTCGATGTAGGTTTAAATGAGATCGTATCTCATTTAAAGATCTTCCAGGAACTATCAGTGATATCCTAGATTAATGGTAGTACCAGACTACAAAAGAGAAAATGATAAAATAAGAAAAGAGCTTTTCAAAGTATTCAATGAACTAGATTTTGATATTATAGTGGACACAAATAATAAAGTGGTACAATATTTAGATGTAGAACTTAATTTACAAACTGGAAATGTCTCGTCATACATGAAAACAAACACTAAGTTATCATACATAAATACAAAGTCCAATCATCCAAATAATATAATTAAACACATTTACAAAGGAATAGAACACAGACTATCTAATAATTCGTCAAACAAATCAACATTTAATGAAAAGAAGAATATATATGAGGATGCACTAAGAAATTCTGGCCATGAAAACATTTTACAATATAATTCTCAACCAAACAGACAAATCAAAAACAACAATAGAAAGCGAAACATTATCTGGTTCAACCCACCATTTAATTTAGAATTAAAGACCAAAATAGGTCAAATATTTTTTAAACTGATAAGCAGACATTTTCCAAAAGAATCAGAACTAAACAAAATTTGCAACAGAAACGCAGTCAAACTAAGTGATAGTTGTACTAGTAATTTAGATACCTTCATAAAAAAAAAAACTAAACGCCAGAAACTTAAATAGCATCGTACAAAACAAAACCACAAACAAAGAATGCAACTGCAGGGACATAAATATATACCTACTTCAAGGTCTCTGCAACACAAAAGAAATAGTTTACAAAGCAGAGGTACATGACCCAGATGGCCAAAACAAAATATATTTGGGCTCAATTGAAGACAAATTAGAGACCAGGTGGTTTAAACACAGGTCTGTTTATGGATATGGATGTGCGTTGTGGTCCTGTGTATATCGACTCGGAACGAGAAATCGGAGAGCAAAGTTCGAATTCAAGTTGAATTCGTTGCAATCACATACGCGCAAATACCCTTGGGAAAGGTATTAATCCGTCTTTTCCCTCCAGTCATGGGTCAAATAACAGGACAGACTGGGCTCTACAGTTTTGGTTGGCAACCAGTCTACCGCAGAAAGCAATGGCAACCTACTGCGGGATAATCTTCTGCCCAGTCAGTCATGTCTCTTTCGAGATATGATCACCCAAGCGTGTATCACGTATGGCACTTAACTGACTATTTAAAATAGAAAAATTAAAAAGCAATACAAAATTGGCTAGCTACGTGTGGAAATTGAAATCAAAATATGGAAAAGACCCAAACATAACGTGGAGCATTGTAAAAACACACAAGTCTTACAACGGTAGAGAAATATGTAGACTGTGCCAAGAAAAAAAATTAGAAATTATATTCCAAAAGAAAGACGAACTGTTAAATAAAAGAACGGAAATTATGAGTAAATGCATCCACACTAAGAAATACCTCTCAGGTTCATACAACCATGCACGAAACGTTATAATCCGTTTTAATCTTAAAATTGCGCGTTTATAAATTTCCTGCCACGTGAATGTTCAAATAAAACACCGTTACAAGAGCGTTCTTAAAAAGAAAAACGTTAAAAGGTAAAATCAGTTATTAAAAATCGCCTGAAGACACCACTCATGGTAGAAATCTGGGTAGCGGAATAACTCTTTTAAAAATGGAAAATATTCAAAAGTTCTACAATATAATTGTATCGAATACTTTTTAATACTGATGTGTGCTGGTCTAACTCTATTATGACCAAAAACTAAGTAATAAACAATATATATATATATATACATATATATATGTGTGTGTGTGTGTATTGCTCTGCTATTGTATTGAGCGCTTTACGTATTAGGTTCCTCGTCTCGGGGTTCTTTTTCTTTCGACTAGTACTTTGACTAATGTTCAAGTGCTTAGTTCGTTTCTTTTTTTGTTTACATTTTTCCCGTCCTCGTTTATACTTGGTGGATTTTTCGAATTTTTTTTTTTTAATCATATCACCCCGAGCAAGGTGGTAACGCCACTGATGTGCAGGGGGCTACGTAAGAGTGAAAAGATTGGAAAAGAGAAAGCCGGAAACCACATCCTAAACAGGAAACAAGGGATGAGCCTCTTAACCTGTTCAATAGACGTGGGTGGTGTGTGAACCGGGCGATAGATAGATCTATCTACTCCAATTGAAAAAAAACAAAAACAAAGTGAAAAGATTGGAAAAGAGAAAGCCGGAAACCACATCCTAAACAGGAAACAAGGGATGAACCTCTTAACCTGTTCAATAGACGTGGGTGGTGTGTGAACCGGGCGATAGATAGATCTATCTACTCCAATTGAAAAAAAAAAACAAAGTGAGAAGATTGGAAAAGAGAAAGCCGGAAACCACATCCTAAACAGGGAACAAGGGATGAGCCTCTTAACCTGTTCAATAGACGTGGGTGGTGTGTGAAACGGGCGATAGATAGATCTATCTACTCCAATTGAAAAAAAAAAAAACAAAGTGAGAAGATTGGAAAAGAGAAAGCCGGAAACCGCATCCTAAACAAAAAACAAGGGATGAACCTCTTAACCTGTTCAATAGACGTGGGTGGAGTGTAAACTGGGCGATAGATAGATCTATCTACTCCAATTATTTCGAATATATATATATTCAAAATAATCTCAAAAATGTTTTCTTGTTTCTTTGCATAATACAATCTTCAAAAATTTAAATGAAACCTTAATAGTAGCAATCTTTTGCGTTCTACCGTTCTTTTATTGTCCTTTTTCTTTACTGAATTTTTTTTTTTTTTCATTTGTAGTAATCTCTTTTGTCTAATTAGCATTATTGCCTTTTTGGGTATGAAATGATAAAAAATAAAACTTCGAAAATGACCTAATATCAAAATTTCTTTTGGTTTCTGTTCTTGGTCTGAGTTATAACTTTTCACCACTCCGATATGTCGTCTGACAAATATCTGAAATGCAATTTACTAAGCGCAGCTTAGATGTGGCACAAGGCCGAAAGTATGGGGCACCCAGTGAGGATCGAACTCACTACTTAATTGCAATAGTTCTAGCGAGATAAGCTTGCTAACCATTACACCACCTCGAGGTGCCCCAAATATCTGAAATGAAATGAGTAACATTTACGAATTTGCATTTATAATTCCTTTTTTGTCTTCCCTCAAATATAACATGCTAATTATAAGTCATGTCTCTTTTGTTATGTTAATCCGACCGCTTGATTAATTTATTAACGATTGCATTTAATCGGATTTCGTCTTGAAAGAAGATGATACGAAAACGGTGCAAAGGAGGGCCATGATTATAATAATAATAGGGGTGCTGAAAACGGTCGACAAAAGCGATGTGAAAAGTAAAAGAAAGAAAGAATAAAGAGAAAAGATATAGAGACAGATATAGAAAGGGTAAAGGGGCGCTTTTATGAGCGAAGAATAGTGAGGGGACGTATCTCCCCAGGGTAGTAATTTAAACAAAAATGTCAGAGAGTTTGTTAAAAAGGCGGCAAGTTGTTTGAGGCTTGACCTAGTCAGAAATAAATAGGTCGCTACTGCCCCCGCATGTGTGGCCTCAGCCCAACCCCCGGAATCTTTTTATTCTATTTATTTATTTTTTTCCCCACTCGCACCCTTCAGCGTATTTACATCACTTCTCTATCCTATAGCAGAAATACCTAAAACTATAATAAGCCTTTTCCTTCTCGCATCTCCCTTTAAGCATCTTGACTCTCGAAGAGCAAGTCGTGCTTGGATTAATTGTAATTGGCATTTTCCTCTTCTGTTTCTCACAGTCGAAATTTTAGAATTGGGTTATTAACGGCTGTGGTTTACTTCCGCGAAATTTTAAAATAGTTTTTTTTTTTTTTTCTAATAAAATATTTGGTTGTTCAAAATGACTGTCTGCTTTATTTCTCTTCTTTTGCTTTCTTTTATATTTTAAAATTCTTTAACATTTTCTTTCTTTAACATTTTCTTTCTTGTTTTTCGTCTTTTATTCGTTTTTGTTTCAAATCTTGGTTCTTTTTAATCATCATCTTTCCTGAAGTTTTTGCTTCATATTTTACATATATTTTACATATATTTTACATATTCATATTTTACATATATTTTACATATATTTTACATATTCATATTTTACATATATTTTACATATATTTTACATAATCATATTTTACATATATTTTACATATATTTTACATATTCATATTTTACATATATTTTACATATATTTTACATATTCATATTTTACATATTCATATTTTACATATATTTTACATATATTTTACATATTCATATTTTACATATATTTTACATATTCATATTTTACATATATTTTACATATTCATATTTTACATATATTTTACATATATTTTACATATTCATATTTTACATATATTTTACATATATTTTACATATTCATATTTTACATATATTTTACATATTCATATTTTACATATTCATATTTTACATATATTTTAAGTTCACATCGTTGACATTTTATCAACGGATACAAAATCATTCTTTTTAATTAAAGATAATAATTCATCCCGTTTTTTTTTAATTTTTTATTTCTTATTTATTTTTTAAATATGCAATTCCTCTTCACTGGCTCTCTTTTTATTTTTATCTTTTTCTTTTCTTTTTTTTTCTTTTTCATTTTTTTTTTTTTTACTTTTTTCTTCTACTTTTTTTATTTTCTTTTTTCCTCTTCTTTTCCTTCTCATTTCCCCATTTTTTCCTTATTCCCTTTCTTTTCTTTTTCGTCTTTCACTTCTTATTTCTCTTTTTCTTCTTTTTCGTCTGCTTTTTTCTTCTACTCTTTCTTCTTTTTATTTTTCTTCTTTTACATCCTTTCTCTTTCCTTTACTCTTTCAGTCAGTTAGGTGCTATACGTGAAACACGCTTGGGCGATCATGTCTCGAAAGAGACATGACTGACTGGGCAGAAGGTTATCCCGCAGTAGGTTGCCATTGCTTTCTGCGGTAGACTCGTTGCTGACCAAGGCTATAGAACCCAAACTGTCCTGTTATATGACTCATAGCTAGAGGGGAAAGAAATGTATTATATTATTAAGTAGTAATTAGTGGGGGGTCGGTTTCCTATTGTTATGAAGCAATAAATGGATCCCCCATTTTATGACCAGTAGAAGCCTTAATCATTATTCCAACTATTATCTTCATTCAGTCAGTTAAGTGCGTGCCATACGTGAAACAGGCTTGGGCGATCATGTCTCGAAAGAGACATGACTGATTGGGCAGAAGATTATCCCGCAGTAGGTTGCTATTGCTTTCTGCGGTAGACTGGTTACCAGCCAAGGCTGTAGAACCGAATCTGTCCTGTTATTTAACCCATAACTGGAAGGAAGGGACGGATTAATACCTTTCCTAAGGGTATTTGCGTTTAAGTGAATGCAATGAATTCAACTGGAATTCGAACTCGGCTCCCCGATTTCTCGTTCCGAGCCGATATCCACTGCACCACAACGCTGTCCTAAAAAGAGGAAGTCAAGAAAGTTGAACAATTTCTGAAACTCCATGCAAATTTTAAACTTGTGTCGAACATGGTTTTCCATAACATGCTGGCCTTTGTAGCTTTAAGAAAGGATTTTTTCTCCGATATCTCCTAATCCCTATGATTTTCTTTTTATATAATCAATTCACCCCATGCAAGGCAGAAATGCCAGCAGTGCGCAGGAGGTTTACAGTGAAAGAATAAAAAGATGTACAGAAAATGTCGAAGAAAATATAAGAGATGGATGGGAATCAAGTATATAAGAGATGGATGGGAATCAAGTAGATAAAAGATGGCAAAAGACGTTGCATTTAAAATTTTGGAGATTCTATAGTGGGTTATCTGATATAGTGAAGTGTATTTGTGTGTTGGAACAGATTAACTTGATTTGGCCTTGTTAGTAGATAGCCCACTGTAAGAGGGGAATAAAACAAGAAAATCAAATTGTGTATAGGAACAACATATCAATTAAGTTTTTTTTACAATTAAAATATAAGGTCTTTTGGTACAAAGGTCGTTAAAAATGTTCATAGCAGTAATTACCGAAAAGAGTTTGTGCGTATGTATATGTGTGCGTTCGTTTGTTAGGAGTGTTTGTTACTACAAAGTAACAAACACAAAGACGTAAAATAAAATACATTCTCAATAATGGCTAAAAGTATAGCCGATAGCGCTCGGTTAAACAACATATTTGGACGATTTTTTATATAATTTATGTCCTCAAATGAAAATAAATCATGAGATCACATGAAAGATGACGTAAAAAAAAAAAAATAATAATAATAATAATAATATATATATATATATATATATATATATATATATATATATATATAAATAATAATAATAATAATAATAATATATATATATATATATATATATATATATAGTGGCTAGTATATATATATATATAGTGGTTAGTATCTTATATATATATATATATATATATATATATAGTATAGTTAGTATCTTATATATACATATAACCATATATATATATAGTTAGTATCTTATATATATATATATATATATATATATATATATATGTATAGTATATATATAGTGGTTAGTATCTTATTATTTGAGGAAAGATCCTAGGATTTTTAGTGTTAAATTATATTCTTCTAATCCTTTTTATAACCTTCGAAATTTATATATATATATATATATATATATATATATATATATATATATATATATATTTGCGTCAATATATTAGCGTCAACTGTTGAATGTGCGTTGTGGTTCAGTGGTCATCGGCTTGAAACGAGAATCCGAATTCCAATTGAATCCGTTGCAATTACTAACGCGCAATTACCATTGGGGAAGGTGTTAATCCGTCTCTTCCCTCTAACTATGGATCAAATAACAGGAGAGATTTGGTTTCGTAGCCTTGGTTGACAAGTATTCTACCGCATAAAGTGATGGCAACCGACTGCTGAAATATCCAATCAGTCATCTTTCTTTCGAGACATGATCGCCGAATCGTGTATCATGCTTGGCATTTAAATGAATAACTGATTGACCATAAATTAGTATGTGATTTTTTAATGTCTTTTTGTGGGGGAAAAAAAACTCTTGCCAAAAACAGTTAACTATCGGATTGTAATTAAACTTTTCGGAGATATTCACAAATTAATTAAGTTACATATATTTTTTTTTTTTTTTTTTTTGGAAATCTTTGGCAATAATATTTTTTTATATTTTTTATTTCCACTTATTTTATTTTATGAAGTGTATTTTGAGACATACATTTACCGCTTCGTGTTTTCATTCATCCGTGGAGAATTTTAATCACCAAATTTATTTTGTTTAACAAGAGATCCAGTGACAAAAAGTTTGCTCTGAATTTAAAAAAAATAATAATAATACATTAGAACTAAAACATTATTTAATTTGGAACCATGTTGAAGATTTACAGTGTCTTCATGTCGATAAAATTCTGAGGATGCTGGTCATAAGACAGATACGTTTGTTTATAAAATTTTAGGTAAAAAACTGTTGCTCTATCAGAAAATAAAGATGTCCATATGAAGTCAAGAAGAAAAACATATTTCATGGAAATAATTATCATGAAACAATTCTAATTTATTTTAATTTATTTTTTTAATCATTTCACCCCAAGCAAGGCATTCCACTGCCACTATTGCGCAGGGGGTTACATAAGGGAAAGTGATGAGAAAGAGTGGTTAGATATAGGAAATGTCAGAAGGAGGGTGATAGACGACGGGTAAGGATACCGAGGATGAGGGTTGGGTAAACGGGAAGAATGTTTGAAAGAATGGATGCGAGTTAGTGCTTTAGGATGTGTCTATTGACCTTACATTTAAACTCCTGGAGATTGTAGCTGTCGGGGATGCAAGTATGTGGAAGGGAATTCCACAGGCGGGAAGTGCGAGAAAAGAAGCTGTTGGAGTAGAAATTGTGGTTACATTTTATCGGTTTCACTGTAAAAGGGTGGGACCTAGTTGCCAATCTAGTATCTCGTGCAAATTTGTACCTAGGGGGCACCAGTGATCTATGTTCATCGGAGCAGAAGCCGTGAAAGTATTTATAGAAGAAGCACAGGGAAGTCTTGATAGAATTGCTTTTGAATATAATTATAAAAACTTGACACAGTCCAGTATTCATCCACGCCTTGAATATTCCTGCCGCATATGGTCTGTTGCGTGTGCTATATATTAGATATTCTTAATATAATCCAACGAAGAATCAGCAATATTACTTGTTCTGAACTGTCGTCTTAGCTTATCTGTGCCTTTTCTACAAATATTTTCATGGTAATTGTTTGGATAAACTCTTCGTAATGGTACATAAATTTAATGAATTTCAGCACCGTACTAGAGTGGATGTGCATTATGGTGCAGTGGATATCGACTCGGAACGAGAGATCGAGGAGCCAAGTTCGAATTGCTGTTGAATTCCTTGCATTCACTTAGGCACAAATACCCTTGGAAAAGGTATTAATCCATCTCTTCCCTCCAGTTATGGGTTAAATAATAGGACAGATTGGGTTCTATAGCCTTGACTGGCAACCAGTCTACCGCAGAAATCCATGACAACCTACTGCGGGATAATCTTCTGTCCAGTCAGTCATGTCTATTTCGAGACATGATCGCCCAAAGCGTGTATCACGTATGGCAATTAACTGACTGACGTGAGGTAACAAGGTCTCATCAACTTACAGTTGAAACGGCTCGATGTAACTGTAAGTTCAATGCTTAGTTTTTTTTTTCTGCACTTCTCCCTTTCTTGGATCTCTCTTGAGGTTCCATGTTTTCGAACCAACTTTGATCTACCCCCAGGCATTGAGTATTGCCGCCATATCTGGTCCGGTGCTCCTGCTATCCACTTAGGTGTCCTCGACCGAATCCAACTGAGAATCTGTAATGTGATCGATCCCGACTTGGCAGCTAGGATACAGTTGCTTTCTCACCGACGCAGTGTGGCTTCCTTGTGTCGCTTCTACAATTACTTTCACGGCTTCTGCTCCGATGAACTTAGCTCACTAGTACCCCCTATATACAAATTTCCTCGAGCCACAAGATTAGCAACAACGTCCCACCCTTTTATTGTGAAACCAATAAACTGTAAACGCTAATTCTACTCCAACAGCTTCTTTTCTCGCATTTCCCGCCTGTGGAATTCTCTTCCGCATACTTGTTTTCCTTGCTTAGGGCGACACGATTATAAAAAAAATCTTCTAAAATGTAAATCGTTAACTGTTTTTCTGATTAATCTTCTTTTGTTCTCGCTCTTTTCCTTTTTTTTGATCCTTTTACAATCAGCAACCCCTCTTGAGTCTTAGTGGCTTTACTGCCTTTCATGGGTTGAAAACGATTTGCTATCGAAAAATTGTATTTATGACGTTAATAAATCATAGCTTTATAGGAAACAACGTATAGCGATTTTTTAGTCTTCGTGTTTTGTCTATTCAGAATGGGGGAGACTTTCACAATTTGCTGTCCTTTATAGCGCTTAGTAAGATCTGCTTGGTCGTTATCTCTCGCAGTGTGTGATATGCTATCCATTCACACAAGTACGTTATATAGGTTACTAGCTGCTTTAATCTGCCCCTCTTGCTTTCAGTATATCATGTGATGATCAGATTATCCAAGTTGTTCTTCCTCATTATTTGTCCTCGAAACATCACCTATTTTTCTAATTCTAAATTTTTTTCTCTAGGTCATAACTTATAAATACATCTTGTTAGCTTCACCGAAGTTTTCTTTGTAAATACTATTCAGTCAGTCCATACGTCATAAATGAAAGACAGTACATTTCTCGCAGTAGGTTGCCATTACTTTCTGCAGTAGACTGGTTGATAACCAAGGCTATAGAACCTAATCTGTCCTATTATTTAACTCATAGCTGGATGGAGAAGCGATAGATTATATTACATTATTATATTAAGTATAATTAGTGAGGAATCAGTTTATTACTTCATAACAACAGAAAACCGATCCCCGACTTTATGCCTAGTAGAGGTTTTAATAATGTTACCAACTACTGTGTTCAATCAATCAGTTAAATGCCATACGTGATATACGCTTTGGGCGATCATGTCTGGAAAGAGACATGACTGACTGGGCAGAAGATTATCCCGCAGTAGGTTGACATTGCTTTCTGCGGTAGACCGGATGCCGACCAAGGCTATAGAACCCAGTCTGTCCTGTTATTTGATTCATAGCTAGAAAGGGAAGATATGTATTATATTATTATGTAGTAATAAGTGGGGGATCAGTTTATTACTTCATAACAATATAAAACAAATCCCCCTCTTTATGCCCAGTAGAAGCCTTAATCATATGTTCAACTATTATATTCGGTCAGTCAGTCAGTTAAGTGCCATTCGTGAAACACGCTTGGGCGATCATGTCTGGAAAGAGACATGACTGACTGGGCAGAATATTATCCCGCAGTAGGTTGCCATTGCTTTCTGTGGTAGACTGGTTGCCAGCCAAAGCTATAAAACCCAATCTGTTCTGCTATTTAACCCATAATCCATTCTACTAGAATTCGAAATCGGCTCTCAGATTTATTGTTTTAGCCGATATCCACTGCACCAAAACGCACATTAGGAACGGTGATTTTTGCTATCCTAAAATGGTAAAATGTAAATTTTATACCAGGGAAAACTGAGGAGTACGTACCATAAAGTGCAGAATTGCGCATATCTACCGTTCAGATTTTACTGAGCATATCCAGAGCATATCCAGAGCCTACCCAACATTTGATAACTTTTGTGCTCATACACTGGCTATATATCTTTTTGTGATGGCATTTATATATCTACTGTATGTCGCATACGAATAAAACTTTCTTTTTACCATGGTTTTTCTAAAATTGCCCAGATACATCAACCATTGTTTTGACAAAAATAATCTAAATAGATGTGCGTTGTGGTGCAGTGGATATCGGATCGGAACGAGAAATCGGTGAGCTGAGTTCGAATTCCAGTGGAATTCATTGCATTCACTTATGCGCAAATACCCTTGGAAAAGGTATTAATCCGTCTCTTCCCTCCAGTTATTGGCTAAATAACAGGACAGATTGGGTTCTATAGCCTTGACTGGCAACCAGTATACCACAGAAAGCAATGGCAACCTCCTGCGGAATAATCTTCTACCCAGTTAGTTATGTCTCTTTCGAGACATGATCGCCCCAAGCATGTATCACGTATGGCCCTTAACTGACTGACTGAATATAATAGTTGGAAACATGAATAAGGGTTCTACTGGTCACAAAGTGGGCGATCAGTTTTATATTGTTCTGAAGTAATAAACTGATCTCCCACTAATTACTACTTAATAATATAATACATCTCTTCTCCCTCTAGCTATGAGTCAAATAACAGGACAGATTGGGTTCTATAGCCTTGGCTGGCAACCAGTCTATCGCAGAAAGCAATGGCAACCTACTGCGGGATAATCTTCTGTCCAGTCAGTCATGTCTCTTTCGAGACATGATCGCCCAAGCGTGTATCACGCATGGCACTTAACTGTCTGAATCTAAATGAGATTAGGAGATGTCGTTTGGGATTAAGATCCCAAGTGCCAAGCATTTACTGTTTGCTATTTTTATCGTCCGAAGACGAAGTCAAACTGCATTTTAGTTGGTTACGATCAATTATATATTTTGTCTTCATTTGTCAACAAACCTGGACGTGAAATTTAATGCGTGGTGGTGATTTTATGCTTTTTCTGAAATGCTCTTAGCATAATTAAATTAACAGATTATCTGGGCTTGAGAAGCTGAATCCGTCCTCCTAAATTTTCCGCCACAAGGGCATCTTACATTTTTCTCCTAAATGAGTCATGGGTAAACTATCGCCAGCTGGTTACATTCGGTCAGTTTGGCTTTCCGTAAAAGACCGTTTTTGTCTAATTTCATTTCAAAAATAACATTTATTAATTTTTTTTCTTTTCGTTATCATTTACCCATTCCCATATATATATTTCAAGGTGGTGATGGTGTGTTGGGCTGCTGGATCATGTAATTTAAATTGTGAGTATTTTTGCAGCATTTTTTCATTAATGCAGGTTTTATTGAATAATATAGACAAGTTTTGTCTATTAATTTTGTGTAGGATCCGTTCATACCGTCTGATATACTTGAAGGTGATGTCGTTGAAAGACAACAAAAAATCACAGTAATTGTTGATTTTTTATCGGGTCTATTGTTAATAACTTAAATGTTCTATGTTTACTGTGTATTAATATTTACTCTTTGATAATGGCTTATGTGAGCCGAAAGCTTAGACCCGATAAAAAAATCAACAATTACTGTGACTTTTTGTTGTCTTTCAACGACATCACCATCAAGTATATCAGACGGTATGAACGGATCCTACACAAAATTAATAGACAAAACTTGTCTATATTATTCAATGAAACCTGCATAAATATATATATATATATTTATTTATATATAGTCATCAGCAGACAGATCTGTTTCGCTGTATCACAGCTCATCAGTACGGTTAGATGTCTGATTGCTTTTTATCCATGATTGAAACCCGACCGATTTGGTGGCAGTCGGCGATTCTATCTCTGAGCTATGGGCACTCGGTAGAAGGAGGCAGACTTTTTGCATATGATGTATCATGCGCCAGTAGTTAGAATGCTTTAATTCATGACTGAATAAAGAATGCATAGATGCTAGAGTAGCTACTGCATTTTCAAAGTCTACCATTCTTCCAGATTGCTCAATCAGGGTGTGAGAGCGTAAATAGTCATCCACAGAGAGATCTGTTTCGCTGTATCACAGCTCATCAGTACGATTAGACATCCGATTGCTTTTTACTCTGGATTGAAACCCGCCCGAATTGGTGTCAGTCTGCGATTCTACTTCTGAGCTAATGTTATATATATATATATATATACAAATACAGTTTGTCACTTAGCTGATTGACGTTATTGCTTTAAAAGTTTTTTTTGCGTGTATACACATATTAGTGCAGATATCTTTGCTACTTTTTTTTTAAAACAGCGAAATTAATGTCAACCAGCCTACAGAGATATAATGGCCGTCTACTACTCGTTTTCCAAGGAAATTCGTCTGCTAGGGCAGCTAACCACACTTTATATACAGACGCCTGCTCAGTACACATAATACATCCGTGGTTCCTATTGTAACAAGTGAACCTTAGTTAAAGGTGCCGGGATATAGGGCATCAATTGGTGATATTAGTCGCCAATTTAGTCGGTTCATACTATCGGGGCTTACGGCTATATCACGTTGAATACACCGGGTCTCGCTCGATCACCGAAGTTAAACAACGTTGAGCCTGGTCAGTACTTAGATGGGTGACCGCTTGGGAATACCAGGTGCTGTAAGCGTATAGTGACGGATGTGCGTTGTGATGCAGTGGATATCGGCTCGGAAAGGGAAATCGGTGAGCCGAGTTCGAATTCTAGTTGAATACCCTGCATTCACTTAAGCACTGGTACCCTTGGGAAAGTTATTAATCCTTCTTTTCCCTCCAGTTATGGGTTAAATAACAGGGTAGGACTTGGGGACCCTGCCCTTAAAAACAAATTCCAATGAATCTTGATACTTGAAAAGAAAAAGTATTACTAGACACAAAAGTTATATAAAAACAACAATAAATTGTTGAAAGAAAAAGGTATTACCACCAATAAATAAACGAAAATTTAGTTGGCAATAAATGACCCACCGAGATTGATATGCCATAAAACGAACCAACCAAAACATACTCTCGGTCACGATGACTTGTGACTTCGTTCTGGCACAACCCTCGCCAGCTTCCTAAGGCTACTGTCTATCTGATTTCGTTCACAATGTTTAGATCAATTCGTATGATGTCTTTCACCGCTTTGGAAACATGCCGTACGATTAGATCGCTCTTACACAACCAAATGCACAAATTATGATTAAATACAATGTTTTTTTTAATTTCGTAACATTTCGTTGAAGATAAGGTTTTCATCATTTTTAGCCCAAATCGAATTTCACTGAGGAAGAGTTTCCGTATAAACAGACGTTACTTTAGAAAACAAACGTTTCTGATTATTTCTCGTGAGAACAAATCTATATATTATTTTCAGTATATATTCTTCGTATTTTTTCATGAGAAAAATATAAAAATAATCACACAAAACAGCGTGGGTTAATCACACAATCATCGAGGATAATATTGTACAAAGACTTAACTTTAATTTTTTTTAAACTTTTTTTCATTTCTCCGCGAACAATTCAACAAAGTCACAAAAATGCAGGGTGGTTACTGGGTATGAAAGAATATGAGGAATATATTCCTACTAAGCGAGAACAATAAAAGAGTAGACATTAAGTAGACAGAAGTTAACACTTGACATTGAATTTAAATTGTTGACTATCAAACGTGACGAGAAAGCAAACCGCTGGAAAATAATTGCGCATGCGAGAAAAGAAACAACACAGAGCATCTAGCACATTTCAGATGTAAAATGAAGAGACCTTGCCGCCAATCGAGTAGTTTGCTTAAATTCATAAGGTTCATGTGGAGAATCGTCAAAACAATTGTAGGAAATATATTTTCTCCGAAGAAATAAATTTACCTTTTTTCGTATTTCTAAGCCAAGTATGTGCGTTGTGGTGTAGTCGATATTAGCTTGGAACGAGAAATCGAGGAGCCGAGTTCGAATTCCAGTTGAATTCATTGCATTCATTTACGCGCAAAATACCCTTGGCAAAGGTATTAATCTGTCTCTTCCCTCTAGTTATGGGTTAAATAACAGAACAGATTAGATTCTATAGCCTTAGTCGGCACCCAGTCTACCGCAGAAAGCAATGGCAACCTAGTGCGGGAATAATCTTCTGCTCAGTCAGTCATGTCTCTTTCAAGACATGATCGCCCAAGCATGAATCACGTATGGCACTTGACTGACTGCCTGACTGACTGAAGTGAAAATAGCTCAGTCATTTTAAACCTAAAATTACTTTAAATCTTTTTAGTAGTAAGGTTATCCTATGATGAGCCATAACTCATCGGGTCCACTGGTTAGAAAAGGTTGCCCACAGTCAAATCTTCAATGAAACGAATTTCTGCTAATGTAATAAATTTGATATGTGATTGCTTTACCAGATTTAGTGTCTGTAAAAATGAAGAAGACGAAATAATCAAGCTCTAAGCAGATACGTTCTATCATCTAGAAATCGACTCTCTAGTGAAAAGTCTGTAACCCTCCGATTTTAGTGCACTCAGATGGGGTCAGGCATCAAGGGATTAAAGGAATCGCATCTTGTCTTTTCCTCATCCCATCCCCGTCTTGACTGTCGTATTTATGGGAAAGTGTGAAACCACACGTATAAGCCTGCTTCCTTGCTAAAATCAGCGACACATATCTACATACTTTTAATGCATATCGTACGTTTGTAAGCACAGGGGCATTTGACCACGAGACCTGGGTTCAATCATGAGACCCGGGTTCGAATCAAGCGCTAAGCAAATACATTCAATCATCTAGGAATCGTTTTTCTATTGACAAGTCTGTCACTCACCGATTTTAGTGCATTCAGGTGGAGGTAGGCATCGAGGTACTAAAGGAATCGCATCTTGTCTTCTCTTCATCCCATCCCCGTCTTGACTGTCGTATTTTTGGGAAAGTGTGAAACCACACGTATAAGCCTCCGTCTTTGCTAAAAACAACAGCACATATCTACATACTTTTAATGCATATCGTACGTTTGTAAACATTGGGGCATTCGACCATTAAACCTGGGTTCGAATCTCACTATCGATTTGTCTGGAAATGGATTGTTGGTGTTATCGGCCTGGATTAGCGATCTAGGCGTACGACATGTTTCCAAAGCGCTGAAAGACAACATATGAATTGATCTAAACATTGTGAACGAAATCAGATAGACAGTAACCTTAGGAAGCTGACGAGGGTTGTGCCAGAACGAAGTCACAAGTCATCGTGACCGAAAGTGTGAACTGACTAAATTGTTTAAAGACTAATATCGCCAATCGATGCCCTCTTTCCTGGCACCTTTATCTAAAGTTCACTTGTTACTGTATGAACCACGGATGTATTATGTGGATTGGGCAGGCGTCTGTATATGACTGTGGTTAGTTGCCCTAGCAGAAGAGTTTCCTTGGAAAACGAGTAGTAGAAAGCCAATGTATATATGTAGGCCGGTTGACATTAATATCACTGTTTAAAAAAATAGCAATATCTGCACTAAGATGTGTATACACGCAATAAAACTTTTAAAGCAATAACATCAATCATCTAAGTGACAAATCTTATTTGCATGAATCTCATCACATGGTAATAGCCCCATCAACCCCAAACATATCACTCTCTTATATCGTAGCCAAATGCACACCAACTACCAACTAGATGAAAATATCATAAAAAAAACTCATAAACACTAATATCTCTCCGACAGACCCCAACAAAAGAATGAAATTTATCATATATTACGCTAAATCCACAACATCCAACTCAATCGTCCGCAACGACTCCTCCCCCACCGTTAGCGATTTGTAAAAAAACAATGTAGTGTATAAATTTAAATGCCCCTTTCGAGAATGTATCTCTAACAAACTAAATAATACCTACATTGGACATACTACTAACTCGCTTTCGCGGAGACTTACATTGCACTTAAATGAAAATTCTAACATATTCCGACATTTAAAACACCACGGCTATCAACACACACTTCTTAGGAAAACACTTGTTGAAAATACGTATATACTTAGACAAGAAAATAATAAACAAAAACTTAAAATTCTAGAAGCTATTTACATCAAACAATTTAAACCTAGCCTAAATAAAATAAATTTCGACACCTCCACTAACATACTTCAATGCCTATAATCGACGGGAGAGGTCATAGTTATTATACTTACCCCCTACACCCATAGTAGTAGCAGTTCTCAGACCAATCCCTCATGCCACTATACTCTCAATTGACCAAAAACCCACTACTACCATTCCTTCTCGGCCTGCAGCCACGTGCGACACAGAAAATAGACTTGTTTAATTTTTTCTGTATAACTCCACTCTGTTCATAATTTAAGTGTTCTATGTTCACTGAATATTAAATGTTCATCCTTTGATAATGGCTTATGTAAGCCGAAAACTCAGACCTGATAAAAAAATCAACAATTATTGTGATTTTTTGTCGTCTTTCCATGACAACACTATCAGGCTAATCAGATCATACAAAAGGATCTTACATAAAATGAATAGACAGAACTTGTCTATATTATTCAATGAAACCTGTATTAATATATATATATATATATATATATATATATATATATATATAAACTGCGTCTAGAGGTTATATGCAAGTTATGAATTGGTATAAAGAGTTGTGTCTTTAATGTTAAAAGACTTATTATGATGTTGTTTAGATTCTACTTAATATTAGTAACTTAGTTATGTAGTTATAGAGAAAACTATTTTTTTTTATCAAAAACATTTTACTAAGTTAACAAAACAGACTAATTTGACTGCCAGTAATTTATTTACAACTATTTATTTTGATACTTTTACATTATTATGCCTTGTAAAACAAATGTAAGAAAAATAAAATGAAAAGATTTTAGAACAAATTTGTCAATTTCTTAAAGGAAAAACAAAAAAAACATTTTATTTTAAAAATAAAAGATATATTAAAAAAAAATAATCAGAACCTCCTAATATTTATTACACAAATGCTCCTTTCTTTTCAATAACTCTTAGCAGCTTATTATCAACATCTGATGTTAGATTTGCAATTTTAGCGACTGGTAAATTTAATTGCTCCCCAGAGGTCACACTTGTTGTTGAATTGCCTTCCATTAGAATAAATATCTCTCTTGAGGATGCTCCACATTTTCTCAATGGGATTCAAGTCACAGCTATTTGAAGGCCAGTCTATAAGAGAATCTTCAACAAATCCCTTTTCTTTCAACCAGGATTTAGTAAACTTTGATGCATAACTTGGTGCGTTGTCTTGCATAAAGATCATAGATCGACGCTTGGCTAAAGACTGGTTATCAAGCCATTCAAAGAAATATTGCTCTAGAAAATCACAGTAACTTTTGGAATGCATTTTAACCCCGTCTTGCAATTTAAATAGACCCACGAGCTCATTACCAATAATCCCAGTCTATATCATGATCGCCTTGTTGGCGTTTAAAAAAGTCATGTTGCTTGCTAACCCTTCCTCGAGCCCATCCATCGGGCTCATCGAGAGTGATCCTTGATTCGTCTGTAAAAAGCACTTTACGGAAACTCTGTTTTCATGTATTTGTTTTGGCGCCCTACAATCTTCTTTCCTTATCTTTTTTGTTAGAATGTTTTTTTTTATTTGATTTTTTACATCAGCAAACTTCCTTAATGCTTTCCACCTTGTTTCCCCTGACACCATAGGAGCTCCAGCAGCCGCAAATATGAACGCACTTGACGCATTTGGGTTTCTTATTAATTCTCTTCGGATATGTGAGAAGATCTCGATTTGTTAAATTCTTGAATTCAACCTGAGACTTTTTTTCCTTGGTTGAATTCCCATTTGACAGATTTTCTTGATTGTTCGATATACCTTGGAGATTTGAAACGAAGATTTTCCGTTGTGAATTTCTTTGATTATATAGTTCTTTTCATTCATTGTTAGTTCTTTTTTACATGCCATAATACTAAATTCTATTTCTTGCAAATAATCTCTTGTCACTGCAAATTGCTATAATTCCTGAAAAAGTGCTAAATATCAATCTGAAATTGAAAATTGGGACTTAATTGCTTTCATGATTACTCGCCATACATAATAGCATAAATTATTTCATTGGATAACACATATCTATGAATTTTACATGAAATATTTGACAATACATCTTTTGCATATAACTTCTAGACACAGTTCATATATATATATATATATATATATATATATATATATATGTGTGTGTGTGTGTGTGTGTATATAAAAAGTTTATATATATTTATGTATATGTATATAAAAAGTGTATATATATATATAAAACAGAAATAGGGGTCGTTTCCGACGAGGGAAATTGCTAGAGAAGAAAAAGTGCGTGAAGCCGTGAACGTTTTGTTTAATGTGTAGATTTATTGTTGCTATTATTATTATTATCATTACCTGCTTTTTGTATGATATACTAAGTGTCCATAATGGTATTTATGTCGCTACACCCTGTTTTGAGTCCAAAGCTGACTCTTTTCAGGTGATTAAACTTGTGACTTCACATATCGAATCCGTTTTCTCTTTTCTGATGTTTTTTTTCACACTCGCACGTTAAGATTCTTCTGTCGCACTCTTTTGACCGTAAAAGTTTTTTCCACTTACTTGCGAAATTTGATTTCGTCTTTGTATTTCAAAATTGTTATCAGCGATTTTGATTTAACTCTAATCTACGTCAGGATGTGCGTTGTGGTCCAGTGGATATCAGCTTGGAACGAGAAGCTGGGTAGCCGAGTTCGAATTCCAGTTGAATAAATTGTATTCACTTACACGCAAATACCCTTAGGAAAGGTATTAATCCGCCTCTTCCTTCCAGTTATGGGTTAAATAGCAGGACAGATTGGGTTCTATAGCCTTGGCCGGCAACCAGTCTACCGCAGAAAGCAATGGCAACCTAGTGCGGAATAATCTTCTGCCCAGTCAGTCATGTCTCTTTCGAGATATGATCGCCTAAGCGTGTATCGCGTATGGCACTTAATTGACTGACTAATCTACGTGTCATCTAGTTCTTATTGTTTTGGAGGATATGAACGCGCATATGAACTTTTTGATCTACTCACCACTTATCTATTTATACACGATACCCTGGCCATCAGAAAAGCAAAAGGATCTCGACATGTGAAGTCACAAATTTATTCCCTGAAAAGTGCCAACTTTGCGCTCAAAACAGGTGTAGCGACATAAATAACATTATGGACACTAAATATTAACATACAAAAAGCAAGTAATAATTGTAATAATAGCAACAATAAATCTACACTTTAAATAAATCGTTCACGACTTCTCGCACTTTTTCTTATATATATATATATATAAGTATATATTTTAATCATGTCACTCCGAGCAAGGCGTTAACGCCACTGATGTGCAGGGGGCTACATCAGAGTGAAAAGATTGAACAAGAGAAAGCCGGAAACCACATCCTAAACAGGAAACAAGGGATGAGCCTCTTCACCTGTTCAATAGACGTGGGTGGAGTGTGAACCGGGCGATAGTTTAGTCTATCTACTCCAATTGAAAAAAATTAAAAAGAAAAGAGTGAAAAGATTAGAAAGATTGGAAAAGAGAAAGCCGGAAACCACATCCTAAACAGGGAACAAGGGATGAGCCTCTATACCTGTTCAATAGACGTGGGTGGAGTGTGAACCGGGCGATAGTTTAGTCTATCTACTCCAATTGAAAAAAATTAAAAAGAAAAGAGTGAAAAGATTGGAAAGATTGGAAAAGAGAAAGCCGGAAACCACATCCTAAACAGGAAACAAGGGATGAGCCTCTTCACCTGTTCAATAGACGTGGGTGGAGTGTGAACCGGGCGATAGTTTAGTCTATCTACTCCAATTGAAAAAAATTAAAAAGAAAAGAGTGAAAAGATTGGAAAGATTGGAAAAGAGAAAGCCGGAAACCACATCCTAAACAGGAAACAAGGGATGAGCCTCTTCACCTGTTCAATAGACGCGGGTGGAGTGGGAACCGGGCGATAGTTTAGTCTATCTACTCCAATTGAAAAAAATTAAAAAGAAAAGAGTGAAAAGATTGGAAAGATTGGAAAAGAGAAAGCCGGAAACCACATCCTAAACAGGAAACAAGGGATGAGCCTCTTCACCTGTTCAATAGACGTGGGTGGAGTGTGAACCGGGCGATAGTTTAGTCTATCTACTCCAATTGAAAAAAATTAAAAAGAAAAGAGTGAAAAGATTGGAAAGATTGGAAAAGAGAAAGCCAGAAACCACATCCTAAACAGGAAACAAGGGATGAGCCTCTTCACCTGTTCAATAGACGTGGGTGGAGTGTGAACCGGGCGATAGTTTAGTCTATCTACTCCAATTGAAAAAAATTAAAAAGAAAAGAGTGAAAAGATTGGAAAGATTGGAAAAGAGAAAGCCGGAAACCACATCCTAAACAGGAAACAAGGGATGAGCCTCTTCACCTGTTCAATAGACGTGGGTGGAGTGTGAACCGGGCGATAGTTTAGTCTATCTACTCCAATTGAAAAAAATTAAAAAGAAAAGAGTGAAAAGATTGGAAAGATTGGAAAAGAGAAAGCCGGAAACCACATCCTAAACAGGGAACAAGGGATGAGCCTCTTCACCTGTTCAATAGACGTGGGTGGAGTGTGAACCGGGCGATAGTTTAGTCTATCTACTCCAATTGAAAAAAATTAAAAAGAAAAGAGTGAAAAGATTGGAAAGATTAGAAAAGAGAAAACCGGAAACCACATCCTAAACAGGGAACAAGGGATGAGCCTCTACATCTGTTCAATAAACGTGGGTGGAATGTGAACTTGGCGATCGTTTAGTCTATCTACTCCAATTGAAAAAAATTAAAAAGAAAAGAGTGAAAAGATTGGAAAGATTGGAAAAGAGAAAACCGGAAACCACATCCTAAACACGGAACAAGGGATGAGCCTCTACATCTGTTCAATAAACGTGGGTGGAGTGTGAACTTGGCGATAGATACAAATTTTCCAGTGGGCAATTGTTAGAATTTCGACAATTACATAAGTTTGTATTAGTATTATTTTTATTATTTGGATAGTTATTGTTACTTTGGTTTACAAGCTGATTTAAGATTTTATTGTTATGACTTCATTTTTTCTAGATTATTTGTACAACTATAACTTAATTTAAGGGTATTTTTATTTAAAAATTTTACTTAGAGGGTTATTATTAGGGAAATGTTTCTTAATTAAATTGAGGAACTTTAGCCCTAACTTGGTGCTAACGATTTGATTAAAAGTAAGTGTATACCTAATGATTTTTTCTGTTATAGTTATATTTTTTTATGTATTTGATATCCTGGTTTTTGTAGCAACTATTCTGTAGGGCATTATTATAGAAACCTTTGTTTAAAAAAATACTACTTCACTAGAAGTATTTTCCTAATTCAATATTCTACTGAGAAGAGTATATGTTTAATTATACTTGGGGAGGTGATTAGACTTTGAGTGAATGTATAATGGATATTCTTTAGGTTTTATGTATGGTTGATAAGTATCATTTACTAAGTCTAGTGTTACATCAAGGAAGTCCCTTCCCTCCAGTTATGGGTTAAATAACAGGGTAGGACTAGGTGATCCTGCTTTTAAAAAGAAAAAATCCCAATGAATCTTGATACTTGAAAAAGAAAAAAATATTACTAGACACAAAACTTATATAAAAACAACAATAAATTGTTGAAAAAAAAAGGTATTACCAGCAATAAATAAATAATATTTAGTTGGCATTAAATGACCCGCCGAGGTTGATATGCCATAAAAACAAAACAACCAACCAACCAACCAACCAACCAACCAACCAACCAACCAACCAACCAACCTCCCCTCCAGTTATGGGTTAAATAACAGGGTAGGACTTGGGGACCTAATGAATCTTGATACTCGAATAGAAAAAATATTACTAGACACAAAACTTATATAAAAACAACAATAAATTGTTGAAAGAAAAAGGTATTACCAGCAATAAATAAATAAAATTTAGTATATCCGTGTGAATAAGGAACGAAGAAAGATTTACAACGTCCAAAATATTAATTTAAAACAGTGCGCGATATATAATATAACGCTGTGAATATTTATAATAAATTATAGTTTAGAACATATACAATTTTTTTTTATCCACTAAAAAGTGTACTTTTTGTTTCGACATTGAAATTACAACGTCTCATCAGGTGGTGTAGAACACACAGGAAAAATTCACTAGAAACAAAGAAAACTGTGCTGGATTGCTATGTGATGTCAGTTCTTCAATACGGCAGTGAATGCTGGACAATATCATCGAAAATGAGGACAAAACTGGAAGCAGCTGAAATGTGGTTCTACAGAAGGATGCTGCGGATATCGTGGACTGAGCATGCAAGCAACGATGAGGTGTTGGAAAGAATGGCAATAAAAAGGAAATTAATACTGAGCATCAGGAAGAGACAACTGAAGTTCCTGGGACATGCAATAAGGAAGGGGAACTTGGATAACTTGATACTGACTGGCCAGATAGAAGGAAAGAGAGACAGAGGAAGGCAGCGGATAACATATTTGCAGGGCCTGATCAGGTGGATGACGGAACGGGGGTTGCCAAGAGTAACAGGAGCAAACATACTAAGAACCACAAGGGAAAGGGAGACGTGGAGAACCATGATCGCCTACGTCCTGAAGGGACAAGGCGCATAGAAGAATAATATGGGGAGAGTAAGGAAGTGTGAAGCGTGGGGAGGGATGGAATTGGACCTATCTTTAATGTTTATTTGTACAACTATAGAATATTTTTGTATTTAAGCACAGTTTTTATCATTAATCTAATTTTGTATATGTAACCTTAATTTTGAATTTAGAAAATCACTTTTTTTTTTATAAAACTTTAAATTAGATCACAGTTTGTGGTGTGTAATGGTAAAAATTTGATGTAAGAGTGTTGTTAGTTCTATAAAGGGTTACCATCTTTAAGGGGTCCTATCTTTGACTTTTGTAGTACTTTTTAGCATGATTGTAAGGTTAGTTCCTTAATGTGTTTGCATTTTCATTTCTCTGGTTTAAAAGTTTGTTGCTATTCATGTATTTAATGATTTCAATTTTTTTGTGTTTGTCGAATATTTTTTTTATTTGAGGAGTGTGTGTTAATGCGGCGTTCCACTGATGATGGGATATGCTTCATAATGGATAGTAGGTGATTAGAATTGGGGTTTATATAGATTGAATTTGCATGTGACAAACTTATCTACATTATATATATATATATATATATATATATATATATAGTCATATTTATATATAATATGGATAAGCTTCTCCCATCTGAGCAGTGTAATTTTAGTCATGCTGAGTTCGAAATTTCGTGAAGGCATTATTGAGATGTCTTCACTCTTCAGGGTTATTTTTTTTTGCATTTTTGCTTTTTCATAACACTGATGAGCGAAGACATGTCAATAATGTCTGTACAAAACTTCCAATTCAGCAAGGCTAACATATCACCGGGATCCTCAGCATGACGGTAAACTGCATCCGGCAGCAAGGCCTTTGATAGGAAGATTGTGAACAGCATGAAATCACCTTTTATCTGCTATTGTTCCCTTGTCTACTCTGACTCGGAGTGGTAGCACCTGTTAGGGTCCCAGCTATGAGCAAATAGGTAACCTCCAAACTGTACTCAAAACATTATGAAAGCATAAAAATAGACTTTTTTTTATTAATATATATATATATAATATTTTATAATCATATAACCCCAGGCAAGGCATTTTACTGTCATTGTTGTACAGGGGGTTACAAAGGAGAGAAGTTATGAGAAAGAGTAACATGTTAAAGGGGGTGTCAGAAAGTGGATAAGAGAAGGATGAGAATACTGATGAGCGTTGAGTGGACGTGGAAAGGAGCATGAGAGAGAGGATGTAGGTTAGTGAGATAGGAGATAATTATTGACTACATTTAAATTCTTGGAGATTGTAGCTGTCGGGGAATCAAGTAAATACGAAAATAGGCTTTTATAGGAAAATATATTTCTTGAAGGAAATATATTTTTGAAGAAAAAAATATTACCAACAATACATTTTTGAAGAAAATTTATTACCATAACATATTTTTGAAGGAAAAAATATTCTCAGCAAAATATTTTGAATACAAAACTAAAAGACATCTTCAGCTTTTAAAATAAAAATGAATAAAAATAAAAAAATTCATTAAAATCTGACTAAATCAACCTTCTCACTATAATCGAACATTAAAAAAAAATTACCTTAAAATCCTACCTTTTTGGCATCAAATAACCCATAGAGGTTGATATACCATTAAACAAAACTCTGACTCAATCCTCAAGAAATATAACCGCTCATCTAAATGTCAAATCTCTTCATATTTATACTATTAACACTCTATCATTATCTTGACCTTAAGCACTTTATGACAAAAACCCTGCTTGCCATGAAATGCTTCTTTACCAATAAAGTACTTCTCTACCAATAAACTACTGAAAAAAAAACCCAGCAATTTTGGCATTAAACATCATTACAATTTAAAATTAAACCAATTTTTTTCTGAAGAGAAACGCCACCCAAAATAAGAAAACTAAGTTTCTAAACATCAAAGAAATGCATTCTCTCAGTCAGTTAATTGCCATAATTAATACACGCTTCGACGATCATGTCTCGAAAGAAATATGGCTGACTGGGCAGAAAATATTCCCACAGTAGATTACCATTACTTTCTGTAGTAGACTGGATGCCAACCAAGGCTATAAAATCCAATCTATCCTGCTATTAAATCCTTTTATACAAATCAGTCATTTAAGTGCCATACGTGATACATGCTTGGGCGATCATGTCTCGAATGAAATATGGCTGACTGGGCAGAAAATTTTCCCGCAATAGGTTGTCAACCAAGGCTATAGAATCCAATCTGTCTTTCTATTTAACCCATAGCTTGAAGGAGAAAAGACGGATTAAAGCCTTTCCCAAGCTTATTTGCGCATAAGTGAATGCAATGAATTCAACTAGAATTCAAAGTCGG
Organism: Ascarosepion bandense; assembly: GCA_037127315.1. NCBI lineage: Eukaryota > Metazoa > Mollusca > Cephalopoda > Sepiida > Sepiidae > Ascarosepion > Ascarosepion bandense. Next base: position 16,639,393 of record JBBBDQ010029769.1, on the reverse strand, counting down.
CTCTCCAATTTCGCGTTCCGAGCCGATATCCACTGGCCCACAAAGCGCATCTGAGGTACATTAGCAACTTATGAAAGTCAAAGAAAGAAATCTTTAAAGATGACCCAGTTTCTTTTTTCCTTTTTCACGTTGGTGTCTGTCCAAATGCAATCACTATTTATTCATCACATGTATGGCCTTAGAAATGTTTTGTGGAGGCAGAAATTCAGCGCAATATTGCCTGCAGGTTATAGTCAGAGCCACCATGAGTAATCTCCACTGGGATTTACGCTCCGCATATATTTGAGACCTCGACTGCTCTTGGCACATGGCCAACGACCTACACGTATCTGTATTCAAACTAGATCATCTATTTATACCGTCTTCGAAAAAATAATCAATACACCAAATTACTGACAACTCGCTGAACCCATAGAAATTCTATAAGTGACTGCTCAAAACATTTGTCTGAATCTTATTATTTTCTCCTACATCAATCCGAATATTCTTTGCCTCTTCAGAATTTTTATGGAAATATTCTATAAACATACATTAATTTTTATAATATACTAGCAGTATAGCCCGGCGTTGCTCGGGTGTAATGAAAGCTTTAAAACTAATCCATGGTCCTGGAGCTCAGGAGCTCTATTGACAGCAAACCGCCTGCATTCGGACAGGAAACAAAATCAGCAGATATACAAAGATAGAAAGAGGTGTAAGACAAGGATGTATCTTCTCACCAGATCTATTCAACATATACAGCGAGACAATTCTAAGAGCCCTGGAAGTCATGCCAGCATTCGTTATTGGCAGCAACATTTTGAACAATGTAAGATATGCAGATGATACAGTGCTGATAGCAGACACGGAAAGCAAACTACAAGATCAAAAGGAGGTGGCTGAGAAAAGCAGAAAGCAAGGACTACATATAATCTGCAAGAAATCTTAATGCATGGTCATCAATAAAAAGAGGAAATGAAAACGCTAACTAAAGGTTGTGGATACAACATCAAGCAGGTACAGAAATTTAAATACCTGGGAAGTGTTCTAACGAAGGACGGTAAGTGTGACATTGAAATCTGAAGGCGAATTAGCATGGTCAAGGATGAATTCCAGAAGCTCAGTAGAGTATTAAGAGACAGGAAAATTCCGCTGAAAACAAAGAAGAGAGTACTGGATTGTTGTGGGATGTCTTTCCTTCAATATGTCAGCAAATTCTGGATAATCTCCTCAAAGATAGAGGAGAGACTTAAAGCAACCGAAATGAAGTTCTACAGAAGGATGCTGAGGATACCACGAACCGAACATGTGAGCAACGATGAAGTTTAGGAAAGGTAGAAAATGAAAGGTAACTACTTTTTAACATCAGGAAAAAACAGCTGAAGTTCCTTGGACATGTAATGAGGAAGAAGGGCTTGGAGAATCTGATACTCACAGGTCAGATAGAGGAGACAACGGGTAAAATTCAGTGTCTACAGTGCAATAAAAGTATGGATGGATGGATGGATGGATGGATGGATCATTTTGGAGTTATTTGAATAATTAGAAGAAACCATAAAAATTACCAGGAACAAGAAACAACGCTATTTTAATGCAGGGGCAATAATGTTTTCATTGCTGCTTTTACAACGTTTCGGCCATTGCGACCTGTGGACTTCGTCAGATATATGTCGGTACGAGTAGTACTATCTTAGTGGAAACAGAGCTATCACTAACTCAGCAGTATTAATGAGAGAGGGAGACAGAGAGAGAAAGAGATCCGTATATATACACACACACACACACACACACACACACACACACACACACATATATATATATATATATGTACTAGCAGTATAACCCGGCGTTGCTCGAGTGTAATGAAAGCTTTAAAAATAATCCATGGTCCTGGAGCTCAGACTCTTTGGACGTTAGCACGAAAGACTAAAAAGCAATAGTTATTTCCAATTAAAGCGAAACCGTAGACCGAATGAAAAATGAATGGATGTAAGTCAAATTTTGATTTCCTGGTATAGATATCAAATAAGTTTTTTTCGTCGTAAACTGAATTTTGAAGACTATATAATTCCTCTGAGTAAATGGTATCATGGCTGTTTTAAGAACTACAATTATACCTACTTAGACCCAAACCCGAAGCAAAAACTAAAATAAAAGGGCTGAAAAAATTACAGACATACAGACAGATAAACAGACACACACACAACATCTTGCCTTTTATACATGTATATATATTACCGATTTTCTGCACTATTGTAAGAACTGCAAACTTGAAACTTCTGAATATCGTTTCTTATGTCTTTGTCTATGAGTGTATCAAATTTGATTAAAATCGGACCACTCCTTCTATAACCCGATTTTTTCGATTATCGATTGTCGATATCTATCGGGGTTACCTAACACAAAACCTAGTACAACTGTGCAAATTTTTAAGAAAATCCATTCAGCCGTTTCGGAGTCTATAGGTAACGGACACACACACACACACACACACACACACACACACACACACATATATATATATATATATATATATTTTGGAAATAAGTTATTTCCGCGAAATAGGTATGTTCAAGCGATTTTCAGTAACTTAATTTACTGTTTTTCAAACGCTCGAACTGGAATTTCTTTTCGAACACACGACTGGAATTTTTAAACAATCGAAAAAATTTTGAAATTAACGAGGATTTATTTAAGGAGCTTAGAAGACTTTTATTCATGTTTTCATGATTCTAGTGAGTATTTATGGCTATGTAACATTTGGACATATGTCTGATTTTTCATTAAGTAATTTCTTTTCTTTTGTGAACAACATAATAGCTCATTTTTCTTCCTGGTACAATCTGCATACATTGCCAGCGTTGTATGGTTTAGCTATTTTCAATTATGCTCCAAGTTATATCAGGGTCTTTTCCATATTTCAATACAATATAAATGTATTTAAGATTTTTTAATCCAACTGTGTACTGGTACAATTGAATTATAACCAAAAACTAACAAATATATATATATATATATATATATATATATATATATATATATATATATATAAAATTAAATGTAAATGTAAAATTATACTCGTTTCGAAAAACACTCCGAGTACATACGCGGAAAGAAAAAATGGTCACAAAAAAGAACGAGCTAAGCACTTGAACATCAGTCAAAGTACGTACCCCAAAGAAAAAAAAAACTCGAGACGAGTAACCTAAAACAAAAATTGCTCAATACGCAAGTAGAGCAAACAAAGTAAATAGCTAACCTAGAGAGCCAACGGACCTACCATGGTTTCACCAATTTGGATCTTCAGGGAAAGTTGGCTAAAGAGGCTAAAATAATATATATATATATATTGATGCATGTTTCATTAAATAATATAGACAAGTTTTGTCGATTTATTTTATGTAATTTTTTTTCATATCGTCTGAGATGCTTAATTGCATTATCGTTGAAAGACACACATGTTCTCAAATGCCTATGATGATAACGAAGTGATTGGTTATCCCAATGGTTTTCCATAGTGAATACTTCTCGCCCCCACTCTCGTGAGACGTCACAATGTGTAGTGCGATTTTCGCTTCCAGCATGCGCGCACGTGTTCGCAAATCCTCCACACAAACAAATTAGAAGACTACTACTATCGTCCGTCCGCGAACTGCCCGTTACAACCAACACTATTTTCATCTTTGATAACGGCTGATAAAAGCCGAAAGCTCAGAAAGGATGAAATGAAAACATGTATCAATATTGTGATTTCCTTTCCTCTTTCAACGATAATGCTATTAAGCTTATTAGAAGATATGAAAAAAAAATACCTAAAATAAATCGACAAAAATTGTCCATATTATTTAATGAAACATGCAATTGAAAAAATGCTGTCTAAATAGACACACAATATATATATATCCGCAGACAGATCTGTTTCGCTCTATCGCAGCTCAACAGTACGGTTAGACGTCCGGTTGCTTCTAGCCAGGATTGAAACCCGACCGAAGTCAATTCGGTCGGCGATTATACCATTAATTTATGGGCACTCGGTAGGGGAAAGCGGACTTTAACGTGTAATATACAATGTAAACACACGCCAGTAGCCGAGAGTGTTAAAATTCATTATATCAGTTAGTTAAGTGCCATACGTGATAAACGCTTGGCTGATCATGTATCGAAAGAGACATGACTGACGGGGTAGATGATTAACCCGCAGAAGGTTGCAATTATTTTCTGGAATATTGCCAGCCAAGGCTATAGAACCTAATCTGTTCTGTTATTTAACCCATAACTGGAGGGAAGAAGAAGGATTAGTAACTTTTCCAAGGGTATTTGCACGTAAGTGAAGAAAAGGAATTTAACTGGAATTCGAACACGGCTTCCTGGTTTCTTGTTCCGAGCCGATAAACACTGCATCACAAAGCATCATAACCGTCATAGACAATCGCTCTTACCTCCCATTAACAGGGAACAGGCTTGCCTCCCTGAGAGTAAAACACTACGCCACATTGGCCTCACACTCTCGGCGGACCTCAAGTAGAATAACTACATCGAATCCATTGCTAAATCCGCTGCTAAGAAGGTCGGTTCACCGTGCAGAGCCAGGAATTTTTCCCGTCTGAGTCCATCCTGCGCATGTATAAATCTACTATCCGCCCGTGTATTGAATACTACTGCCACATCTGGGTGCCCCAGCTATTCACCTCAGGGTTTTTGACAGAATTCAACATAGAATCTGTAATGTGATAGGTAGAGACTTGGCAGCTCGGCTGCAGTCGCTATCTCACCAGCATTATGTGGCTTCCCTGTGCCTCTTCTATAAATACTTGACGGCTTCTGCTCCAATGAACTTAGATCACTGGTGCCTCTTAGGTATGAATTTATACGAGCTACTAGATTAGCAACTAGGTCCGACCCTTTTACTGTGAAACCTATAAAATGTAACCACAATCTCTACTCTAACGACTTCTTTTGTCGCACCTCCGGCCTGTGGAATTTCCTTTCATATACTTGCTTCCCCGACAGCTAGAATCTCCAGGAATTTAAATGTAAGGTCAATAGACATCTTCTATCTCACTAACACGCATCCATTCTCTCAAGCTCTTTTTTCATCTACTCCACCCCTATCCTCGGTATTATCATCCGTCTATTACCCTCTCCTGACATTTCCTATAACCCTTTTTTTATCATCACTTTCCTCTATGTAACCCCCTGAATGATATATATATATATATATATATATATATATATATATTAAAAAAGGATTAATTCAAAGAATCCTTTTTTAATATATATTTGCTCTGTAATATTTTATTACATGGAGCTCTCTTCCTGTATCATTTTTTAATATTAAAATAAATTTTTAATATTAATTAGGATCGGGTTTTTTGGAATTTACCTTCCTGCTTTTTTTCCCTTGGATTGAAGTATCTGAATTAAAATATATATATATATATATATATATATATATATATATATATATACTCACCGCCCCCCTTCCGTGGCCCATGTTATTGTGCAGTAGTAAAAAAAGTCGCCGACTGACGTCAAAGTGGTCAGGTTTCGAGCCTGGGTTGTGTAGCAATCGGAGTCTAACCGTACTGATGAGCTGTCATACAGCGAAATAGATCTCTCTGCGATGACTATATATCTATATAAAAATTGTTTTCTTTTATTTACATGTATGTATGTATGTACACTACCGGCCATAATTATTAGGCAACCCAGTATTTAAAAAATGTATTTCATACAATTTTTTTGTATTTATTGCCAAGTGAATAATTTGAAATGAAAATAGAATGTTTTTTTTTACTACTGCACAATAACATGAGCATCAAATGAATTTATAAATATTTAATAATTACTTGTATTGCAGTTTCATCAATGAAAGAATGAAAAACATTTAGGTTGATTCGGACGAGTTCATCTTTGCTTCCTTGACTTGTAAAATTTTGCAAAGTAATAATAAAAAAGAACCATTCTATTTTCATTTAGAATTATCTACTTCGCAATAAATACTAAAAATAGTATGAAATACATCATTTCTTTAAAAAAACTGGAGTGGCCTAATAATTATGGCTGGTATTATATATATATATATATATATATATATATATATATATATATATATATATATATCAAATCTACAGGGTGCGATGGGTAAATTGTTGCTATTTGCCTTGTAAAATTTTGCAAAGTAATAATAACAAAAGAACCATTCTTTTTTCATCTACAATTATCCACTTCGCAATAAATACTAAAAATAGTATGAAATACATCATTTCTTTAAAAAAACTGGAGTGGCCTAATAATTATGGCTGGTATTATATATATATATATATATATATATATATATATATATCAAATCTACAGGGTGCGATGGGTAAATTGTTGCTATTTGCCTTGTAAAATTTTGCAAAGTAATAATAAAAAAGAACCATTCTTTTTTCATCTACAATTATCCACTTCGCAATAAATACTAAAAATAGTATGAAATACATCATTTCTGTAAAAAAACTGGAGTGGCCTAATAATTATGGCCGGTAGTGTATGTATGTACATAGTTCTTATTTCAACATTTCTCCCTATCTTGTTGCATATCGTATAGCCTTCTCTCCCCCAATTAGGGTTTTTTGGTTTGCTTTTTACCTTCCTTTTCTTTGTGTCTTTGTGTTAGTCGTGATCCTGCCACCGATATGTTCAATTTTCTTTTATTTCACCAGGGTTAAAATACCCACAAGTTTTAAAAATGAATCTAATTAAACTAACCTGTAACAACCAAGTGTTATTTTCTAAACCTAACCCTAACCCTAACCCTAACCCTAACCCTAACCCTCAATTGTCAACGTCGAAACAGTAACGGTTTCCAAGATTTTAAAAATAGTAATTGATTATTTCACAACTTAATTCAATGTCAGTCAACCAGGTATTGAATTCAATCAAACCTCTTATTTTAATATATAACGTTCCTTTTTCATTAGATTTTGCTAAGTGAACTTTGTAAATAAAAATAAACCCCAAAAAAACGTTTATTTAATCTGTAATGTTAGAAACCATTAAGGAAAAATATTTCCTATAACCAATGATATTAATTTAGCAGATATATGTTTAAAATTATTTTCATTCGATCCACATCTCAAAATAGAAAGATCACAGGGGTTCAAGACAAATGAGTTAGACAGTAAATAACCAATTAAAGTTCTCATTATGTAAAAACCAACAGCCAAATTAAAAACAATATGAAGTTCTTCTTGAAAGTTTGGTAGATCAAACATGTTTTTGATTAACAAGAGATATTTTTACCAAACACTTATCTTTCTCTCTCTCACTCTTTCTCTCTTCCTCTTTCTCTCCGTCCATCTTTCTTTCTCTCTCTCACACACACACACCCTATGTCTGTCTGTCTGTCTCTCTCTCTCTCTCTCTCTATATATATATATATATATATATATATATCTATAGAGTCATCCGAAGACAGATCTGCTTCGCTGTATTACAGCTCATCAGTACGGTTAGACTCCGATTGCTTTTTTACCCAGGATTGAAACCCGACCGAATTGGCGTCAGTTGGCGATTCTACCTCTGGGCTATGGGCGCTCGATAGAAAAAGGCAGACTTTTTAGCGTATACATTATCATTATGCACGCCGAATAGCCAGAGTGCTCTAATTCATTAGGGAATGAGCGATGCGTACATGCCAGAATAGCTACTGTTTATCAAAATCTCCCATTCTTCCAGAGTGCTCAATCAGGGTGTGAGAACGTAAATACTATATATATATATATATATATATATATATATATATATATATATATAGTACCTCTACTAACTTATATCTTTGCAAATATGGCCTCGGTAGAAGGAAACGAGATAAACTTCCGTCTGCCAGTTAAGCTGCCAGACGGTCAACAATTTAAACAATATCGACTTCCATCTTAAAAAATGCAATTAAAAGAGAAAGGAATTTATTATATATAAGATGTTTTCTCATAGAAAGAGCTTTAATTCTTAATTCATCTACAGTAAATTTTTGTTTTGGTTTTACAACATTTCACCTTTCTTGACGGATTTTCTGTTATCACCCTGTGGGTTACTTAATAACAAAACTGATATAAACATAAACAAAATAAAAATAAACGAAATGAAATCGGCTTGATTATATGTAAGCATTAAAAAGTCACAGAAAAAGTTTACAGTTTTTGCTCTGAAAGAAGTCACAACTTATTAATGAGAGTGGTATATATATATATATATATATATATATATATATATATATATATATATTTTAATCGTATCAGCCCGAGCAAGACGGTAATGCCACTGATGAGCAAGAGAAGGATGGGAATACAGGTGTGATGACAGTTGCAAAGGTGGAGAGAAGGGAAAGGATATACGGGGTGGTGAAAGAACTAGAGTCAAGTGGCTAATAGATGAGTATTGACATTGCATTTAAATTCCTGGAGGTTGTAGCCGTCAGGAAAGCAAGAATATGGAAGCGAGTTCCACTAGCGGGAAGTGCGAGAGAATATTTAGTATGCATGAACCCATTGTAACAAACTTTGAAACCACGCTTGTTGCTGTCTATAATTTCTATGGTAACATGCGGAAAAATTATTTTTCACTAAAAAACCATTGTTGATTCACAACAGCACTGGGATCTGCGATTGCCACTACTGATGCTGTCTTCAGGGTTAGTGTTAGAGATACGGTTATGTTTAGGGTGGGGTTAGGATTAGGGTAAAAAAAAATAGTTTTATTAAAAAAGACACAAAAATTGACCTGCTTTTTTTATCCACAGTTACTTTTATCTTCCGTCTTTTGCTAACCTATCATGTCTCGAAAGAGATAATACTGCCCGAGAAAAAGAATACCCGTAATAGCTTGTCATTACATTCTGCTGTAGACTAGTTGGTAACTGTTGTGGATTCCGGGTGAGGAACCGCACAAAATAATGAACAACAAATATCTGTCGGTTACTTACATATCAGTTCCGGTACTCTCCGATAACTGGAACGGATCTCTACGAATACTCTCTCCCTCTCAACTCTATGGCAGCTACTGCTGTTCTTTCTATGGCAGGAGCATATGTATACACTGTCGAATCCATTGTCATATACAAAGGGGAGATCCCACCACACTAACCAAGACTAAAGAACAGTTTTACTATTTAACTCATAACTGAGGAAGAAGAGACTGATTCATGCCTTTCCCAAGGGTATTTGTGCGTAAGTGAATGCAACGAATTAGACTGGAATTCGAACACGGCTTCTTGATTTAAATTTCCCCGTCTCCTCTTTTTTGTGTCTATGTGTAACCAAACACATCAACGAAAACATTTTGGTACGATGAAATTCAGAAGTACGAAACTCAACACACGAAAACTTTTGTTCACTTTGTCACGTTTTTCCTAAAAATATACATCGTTTTCCTATACACGCACATATATATAATATATCCTGCACAGATATAAATCTACCATCAGCCCGTGCATTGAATAGTGCTGCCATATCTGGCCGGGTGCCTCTGCTATTCTCCTCGGGCTTCTTGGCAAAGTACAACGGAGAGTCTATAATGTGATCGATACCGACTTGGCAGACCGACTGCAGTCTCTCTCTCACCTGCGCGACGTGACTTCCCTGTGTCTCTTCTACAAATACTTTCACGGCTTCTGCTTCGATGAACTTAGATCACTGGTGCCCCTAGGTACGAATTTGCACGAGATACTAGATTAGCAACTAGATCCCACCCGTTTACAGTGAAACCGATAAAATGCAACCGCAATTTCAAATTTTTCTCGCACTTCCCGCCTGTGGAATTCCCTTCCACATGATTGCTTCCCCGACGGCTACAATCTCCAGGAGTTTAAATGTAAGGTCAATAGACACCTCCTAACACACTAACTCGCATCCATTCTTTCAAACACTCTTCCCATCTACCCAACCCTCAGGCTCGGTATCCTTACCCATCTAACACCCTCCTTTTGACATTTCCTATATCTAACCACTCTTTCTCATACTTAACCCTCTGCGCAATAGTGGCAGTGAAATGCCTTGCTTGGGGTGAAATGATTAATATATATATATATAGTCATCCGCAGACAGATCTGCTTCGCTCTATCACAGCTCATCAGTACAGTTAGACATCCAATTGCTTTTACCCAGGATTGAAACCCGACCGGGAGTTTAAAAAAAAGTACATACTTGTGTGCTTCCGAAAACATCGTAATCACAATTTTGATTGGGAAATGACATTTTTAAAAAAAATAAAATGAATGTGATTTACTTAGACAGAAATGAGTTGAAAGTGCTATAATCTGTGAATGTTCTGTAATTAATTTTAATACGCCCCGATTTCTAAATTGTTATAATGGAACCTTCTGCCATCCCCGAGAATAGAATGCTCTACTTTATAAAAGACCGTAACGAGCGGTACGAAGAGGGGAAAAAGTATTAGGCATTCGCCTGACTGATCTATGACACTGTCAGCCCTCTGCCTTCGGGTAGAGGGCGCTCTCTGCTTCAGCGCAGAGAGCACAAACCCAGTCGTGGTTCCGCCGAAGGGTAGAACCTCGACTGGGGAAAAATAGACAGACATTTTTTGGCCCGGCTATATGGCCGGGAATACCCACTATAAAATGACCATGTGTCACATCTGGCCTTGCGTGGGAAGGCTAGTAAATACAGCAAAAGATCTTAGGCGAAGTGATTCACTATTATATAGTCTATTTCGCTCTAACCCGTGGCTTGTCTATATGTGTATTATTGTTAATTGTACCTTAGTACAATAAATCTGTATTTCTTATTCCTGGTGTGGAGTTCCATTTTTCAACTGATCATTTTATCATTTTATACTCTATTCCTTTTCGGGATATATTATAAATAGATCGACAAATTGGGGTAATCACTAAAAATATGCTGTAATTTCTGAAGCCATGTATTTAAAGTCAAATCAAGCGTTCAAAACGATATTCGTGTTAAACGTCTGACCACCTGATTTCATTGAAAGTATGTCGTTATACCTTGACATGTGAAATGATTTGTTTCAACATTATTTTTGATCGATACTCATACGCAAATACCCTTGGGAAAGGTATTAATCCGTCTCTTCCTTCCAGTTATAGGTTAAATAACAGGACAGATTGGGTTTTATAGCCTTGGTCAGCAACCAGTCTGCTGCAGAAAGTAATGGCAACCTACTGTGGGATAATCTTCTGCCCAGTCAGTCATGTCTCTTTCGAGACATGATCGCCCAAGCGTGTATTACGTATGGCACTTAAGTGACTGACTGAACTAATGCGAATTTTGATAATGTTAAATGTCTCTTAACTTCTATAGTCAAACAAGGGACAGTTCTTTCAAATGTCGTAAATCGCATTTACTAAGTCTTGATTTTTTTTTTTTTAACCATAGTGTATTAAGCTGTGCAAAGTAAAGCTGGCGGTAACGCGTGTATAATTTGATCAGGTTCTGTGTTGCTTAATTATGATAATCGAATGAGTAATCCGCTTTCAAAAAGTAACAAATGTGTGCACTTGTGCAAATGCGTCTATCTATATGCACATATGGATAAGTGTATGTGTGTGAACCTGTGCAGGTGCGTCTGAAATTTCAAATGTTCTCCTCCAAACAATTAACTTATGTATGCTTATGTATGTATGTATGTATGTATGTATGTATGTATGTATGTTTTCCCGCGCTCGTGTGTGTGTGTGTGTGTGTGTGCGTGTGTGTGTGCGTGCGCGCAGGTGGCTTTCTATCCCAAGTAAATAACTTATGTGTATGTATGCATGGAGTTGTATGCGCGCGTGTGTGGATTCTTTGGGAAGCCAAATCTTTCGTAAAGTCAAGGCCTCCGGGAGGAATCTTTCCCGCGTCAAGCTTGTATTTCCGGTTTTTTTTCCTCAACCGGCAGCTGGCAACTCTCGTCATAGCCGTTTGTTTTTGTTCCGTCTTATGTCCCGTCTCACCTCACACGTGCCGAACTCAGATAAAGTTGCATCAGGACATGAAAACCGGATGCACGCCACACGGAAAAATAAGTGTGCGATTGTTTCTCAAAAATGAAACAATGATAGGCAACAAATAAAAACAGTGCCTGGCGTTCGTAAATGACATCCGTTAAATTTCGGTGTAACGAAAAATAAAGAAAAATAATGTATGGTCATCAGCAAAGAGAGGAGCCAAAATTCCAGGCTTACGGCCATATCACGTTGAATACACCGGATCTTGCTCGATTATCGAAGTTAAGCAACGTTGAACCTGGTCAATACTTAGATGGGTGACCGCTTGGGAATACCAGGTGCTGTAAGCATTTAGTGACGGATGTGCGTTGTGGTGCAGTGGATATCCGCTCGGAAAGAGAAATCAGTGAGCCGAGTTCGAATTCCAGTTGAATACCCTGCATTCACTTAAGCACTGGTACCCTTGGGAAAGGTATTTATCCATCCCTTCCCTCCAGATATGTTAATAACAGGGTAGGACTTGGGGACCCTGCCCTTAAAAACAAATCCCAATGAATTTTGTTACCCGAAAAGAAAAAAGTATTACTAGACACAAAACTTATATAAAAACAACAATAAATTGTTGAAAGGAAAAGGTATTACCAGCAATAAATAAATAAAATTTTGTTGGCAATAAATGACCCGCCGAGGTTGATATGCCATAAAACAAAAACAACCAACCAACAAGCAAAATTCCAATTACACGTTTGGGATACTAAACTCAAGAAAGTACAGAAATTTAAATACCTGGGAAGTCTTCTAACAGAAGACAGAAAGTGTGACACAGAGATCCGAAGGTGAATTGGCATAGCAAAGTACGCATTCCAGAAGCTGAGTAGAGTATTAAGAGACAGGAAAATTTCGCTAGAAACAAAGAAGAGAACACTGGATTGCTATGTGATGTCGGTCCTTTAATATGACAATGAATGCTGGACAATACCATCAGAGATGAAGGAAAAACTTGAAGCAACTGAAATGTGGTTCTACAGAAACATACTGGATATAAAGTGGGAGATCAGTTCCATATTATAATCAATATATAAACTGATCCCTCACTTTATGACCATAGCAGTTTCTATACATTTATATTCCTGAGAACCAAAAGCACAAGGATGCATTCCAGAAGCTGAGTAGAGTATTAAGAGACAGGAAAATGTCGCTAGAAACAAAGAAGAGAACACTGGATTGCTATGTGATGTCGGTCCTTTAATATGGCAATGAATGCTGGAGCGTATCATCAAAAATGAAGGAAAAACTTGAAGCAGCTGAAATGTGGTTCTACAGAAGGATGCTGCGAATATCATGGATCGTGCATGTGAGCAAGATGCAGGTTTTAGAAAGGATGGAAACGAAAAGGAAATAAATACTGAGCATCAGGAAGAGACAGCTGAAGTTCTTGGGACATGTCATGAGAAAGGAAGGCATGGAGAATGTGATACTCACAAGTAAGACAGACTGAAAAGAGACAGAGTAAACAATGCGTAACATACTTGACAGGCTTGAGCTAGTGGATGACAGAACGGGGGTTGCGTGGTGTAACAGGAGAAAGCCTGCTAAGAGCCACCAGGGATAGGGAGACGTGGAAAGCCATGATGGCCTACGTCCTGAAAGAACAAGGCATATAGAAGAATATATATGCCAACTGTTTGTAAGAAATTATAATGTGGGTATGAAATGGGGGATCAATTCTATATTATGATCAATATATAAATTGATCCCTCATTTTGTGGCCATGCTAGTTTCTATACATTTATATTCTAGATATATGGGCTTGAGGTAGTGGATGAGAGAATAGGGGTTGCATGGTGTAACAGGAGAAGGCGTGCTAAGAGCCACCAGGGATAGGGAGACGCGGAAAGCCATGATTGCCTACGTTTCTTAAAAAGTATGACTTCTGTGCTACTTATCTTATATTTAGTTTTTGGGAGTACCTATTGACTGTGGTTCAAGGAGGAAAAATTGCCAACTGCCAACATATAATTGAGCAGCTTAATTAATTACTCTGTAATGTGATAGATCCCAACTTGGCAGCTCGGATACAGTCACTTTCTCACTGGTGCAATGCGGCTTCCCTGTGTCTCATCTACAAATAATTTTACGGCTTCTGTTTCGATGAACTTAGCTCCCTGGTGCCCCCTGTATATAAATTTACTCGAGCCACAAGATTAGCAACTAGGCCCGACACCTTAAACTGTGAAACCAATAAATTGTAAATGCAAATTCTACTCTACCAGCTTCTTTCCTCGCACTTCCTGCTTGTGGAATTCCCTTCCGTTTACTTGCTTCCCCGACAGCTACAATCTCCAAGAATTTAAATGTAAAGTCAATAGTCATCTCTTATCTCACTAACCTGCATCCTCTCTCTCATGTTTCTTTCTCCGTCCACTCCACTCTTGTCAATATTCTCATCCTTCTCCTACCCACTTCCTGGCATGCCCTATAACCTGTCACTCTTTCTCATAACTTTCCTTCTATGTAACCTTCTGCAAAACAGTGGCAGCAAAATGCCTTGCTTAGGGCGATTATAAAAAATAAAAATAAAAAATAAATAAAGTCTTTCGCATCTAAATGAGTCAACAGAATCGCTATTGCAGTCACTGACTAATAAAATACCATAGAAGAAGAAGCAGAATCAGGAAAAATCGTTTCTGGGAAGTCTTCATCGCTGTACATATGCTCTGTTCATGGTATTCTTAGCATACTTCTGTAGAGCAACATATCTGCTGCATCAAGTCTGCTCGTCACCCTTGAGGAAATTGTCCAATATATAAAGGGATTGGAGTTACATAGCATAGCATTACATAGCAGTTTAGTACTTGCCTTGTTTCTAACAAAATTTTATTCTTTCTTAAAACTTTGTTTAACTTTTTTTTTTAAAATCGCATCACCCCGAGCAAGACGGTAACGCCACTGATGTGCAGGGGGCTACGTAAGTGTGAAAAGATTAGAAAAGTGAAAGCCAGAAACCACATCCTAAACAGGGAACAAGGGATGCGCCTCTACACCTGTTCAATAGACGAGGGTGGAGTGTGAACCGGGCGATCGCTTAGTCTATCTACTCTAATTAAAAAAAAAAAGAAATAAGAAAAAAAAAAGAAAAAGAAAAAAAAGAAAAGAGTGAAAAGACTGGAAACAAGAAAGCCGGCAACCACATCCTAAACAGGGAACAAGGGATAAGCCTCTACACCTGTTCAATAGACGAGGGTGGAGTGTGAACCGGGCGATAGCTTAGTCTATCTACTCTAATTAAAAAAAAAAAAAAGAAAGAAGAAAAAAAAGGAAAAGAAATAAAAAGAAAAGAGTGAAAAGACTGGAAACAAGAAAGCCGGCAACCACATCCTAAACAGGGAACAAGGGATAAGCCTCTACACCTGTTCAATAGACGAGGGTGGAGTGTGAACCGGGCGATATTTTAGTCTATCTACTCCATTTGAAAAAAAAAAAGGTAAGGAAGGTGAATTAACTAAGTTTTAGAGACATCTTTCGTCAGTCCAATGCGACTTCGGATTTCTGTACCACATTCACAATACTTTCCAAATAGTAATGCTTTTCTGTACTTCCTTGAAATTAACGTTTATAATTTGTATCTTGTATCTTGATAATGAGCAACAAATAAAGAAATTAAAATAAATTCACCAACAACAACAACAATAGCATTTACTGAGTTTTGTTAAAAGCATTAAATTCAATCATTCAGCAACCTTCATAACTTACCCTGATTTTCACAGTTAGCCGTAAGAATATGCATAAAAACACTTTATATTTGTTAACCTGCATATACCCAATTATTTGCTTAAGAAAAATAATAACTGAATAGATATTAAAATAAGTTAATTGCGAGGAGAGTTTTGTAATTTGCTTGAAACATTGTGTATATAAGGTGTATGGGTAGGTATTTGAAGGCTATCACAATGCGTTTAGTATAATAAAAGCAGGTAAAGAAGGTGTTGGGTATTACCTATTTATTATTCATTAATATTTCGAGATCAGTAGGTATTTGAAGGCTATCACAATGCGTTTAGTAAAATAAAGGAAGGTAAAGAAGGTGTTGGGTATTACCTATTTATTATTCATTAATATTTCGAGATCAGTAGGTATTTGAAGTCTATCACAATGCGTTTAGTATAATAAGGGAAGGTAAAGAAGGTGTTGGGTATTACCTATTTATTATTCATTAATATTTCGAGATCAGTAGGTATTTGAAGGCTATCAAAATGCGTTTAGTATAATAAAGGAAGGTAAAGAAGGTGTTGGGTATTACCTATTTATTATTCATTAATATTTCGAGATCAGTAGGTATTTGAAGTCTATCACAATGCGTTTAGTATAATAAGGGAAGGTAAAGAAGGTGTTGGGTATTACCTATTTATTATTCATTAATATTTCGAGATCAGTAGGTATTTGAAGGCTATCACAATGCGTTTAGTATAATAAGGGAAGGTAAAGAAGGTGTTGGGTATTACCTATTTATTATTCATTAATATTTCGAGATCAGTAGGTATTTGAAGGCTATCAAAATGCGTTTAGTATAATAAAGGAAGGTAAAGAAGGTGTTGGGTATTACCTATTTATTATTCATTAATATTTCGAGATCAGTAGGTATTTGAAGGCTATCACAATGCGTTTAGTATAATAAAGGAAGGTAAAGAAGGTGTTGGGTATTACCTATTTATTATTCATTAATATTTCGAGATCAGTAGGTATTTGAAGGCTATCAAAATGCGTTTAGTATAATAAAGGAAGGTAAAGAAGGTGTTGGGTATTACCTATTTATTATTCATTAATATTTCGAGATCAGTAGGTATTTGAAGGCTATCAAAATGCGTTTAGTATAATAAAGGAAGGTAAAGAAGGTGTTGGGTATTACCTATTTATTATTCATTAATATTTCGAGATCAGTAGGTATTTGAAGGCTCTCACAATGCGTTTAGTCAAATAAAGGAAGGTAAAGAAGGTGTTGGGTATTACCTATTTATTATTCATTAATATTTCGAGATCAGTAGGTATTTGAAGGCTATCACAATGCGTTTAGTATAATAAAAGAAGGTAAAGAAGGTGTTGGTATTTCTACCAATTTATTATTTTTTAATATTTCTAGATCAGAATCTAATCTACAGAATGATAGGAGAGCTTGATTTCACGTCCGCTGGTGGACGTGCCTTTAAATGATGGTCCTCTTTCACTGCTACTGCTGTCGTTAATTGTAGTGAGTATGTGTGTGTGTACCTATAATTGGCTTAGTTCATGTATGTGAGTGTGTTTATCGTTTATACCCTTCAAATACCTACCCATACACTTTATATACATAATGCTTGAAGCAAAATACAAAACTCTCCTTATATTTTTATGTATCAAAAATAATTACAATATTTGTGTTTAATAGTGTATTTTATTCTGATATATATATATAAACATATTTAAACATATAAACATACATAAACATGTTTAAAAGAAAGATTGCTGCCCAAATATATCTATATATATATATATATATATATATATATATATATATAGTGTATGAGTAGGTATTTAAAGGCTATCACAATGCGTTTAGTAAAATAAAAGAAGGTAAAGAATGTGTTGCGTATTACTACTTATTTATTATTTCTTAATATTTCGAGATCATCTTCAGAATGATAGAGCATGATTTCCGTCCGCTGTTGAACTGTGCCTTTAAACGAATGTTCCTCTTTCGCTACTACTGCTGTCGTTAATTGTAGTGGGTATATGTGTGTGTGTGTGTGTGTGTGTGTGTGTGTGTGTGTGTGTGTGTGTGTGTATACCTGTAAGTGTGTTAGTGCATGTATGTGTGTTTTTATGGTTTATATAAGTTTGCGCGATAGTAGAGTTTGGCTTTTTCGCATCTTTGTTAAGGTGATAGCGTATGCCATTTTACGATTTGATGATATATCTCTCTCCTTTAATTTATGGTTTAATATGTGCGCACAGGGTTTGGCATTTTCGCATCTATGTCAGAATGGTAGTAGGCACCGTTTTACGACCTGATGTTATGTATATCTGCTTTAATTGGAGGCGTGTTTATTGCTCTTCTATATTTCTGGACCTACTGGGGGAAAACCTTCTGCCCAGTCAGTTATGTCTCTTTTAAGACACGATCACCAAAGCGTGTTTACGTATGGAACTTAACTGACTGACTGGCAGAGATACACTATCTGAATTTTTTACATATATATGATAAAACAAAAGAAGAACAAATCAGAAACGTATGTGAATCTAGCATGTTTCACTCTTGTTAAAACATCTTCAGAGATCGAGTGAAAAATGAAAAAGAACGAATCACAGAATGAATTCTGGGATATTATGATTCGAGTTTAGTTCTTATGGTTTAGATACGTGTCACGTGTATTGAAGTAATTAATAATTTTTAAATATATGTGTGAGGATTATTTTGGACGGTAAAGTTTGTAATAGCTTATGTGCGTGTGTCTGAAAAAACGCTCGTCTGTCTAGGTGTGTGTTGGACGGAAACGTTAGTTCTTATATCTGTACGTAGCGATGAAATGTAGTGAGATGTGATGATTTTGTATTTGGCTGCATATTCTATATTTGCATAAGTGTGTGTCTGTGTGTGTGTGAGTGTGAGTGAGAGAGAGAGAGAGAGGGAGAGAGAGAGAGAGAAATGCTGTTATCATTTCTGTGTAGGTCAGTGAAACGCTGCTGGATGTGATAATTTTTTCAGAATTTTTCATTAAAATATTAATTATGCATTTTTTGAAGATGGGATTTTTATTATGTCATTTATTTTTATGTAGTAGTGGACATAAGTTAGATTCATGAAGAATGAACCTATAGAAAGGTGGTGACGTAATGTTTTAAGTGAATGTTTATTGTTGGTAGCAGTGCTATTATTATGCTTCAAAAATATTTTTTCCTTAAAAGGTTATGTTCATTTTTTTTAACTCGGCTGACAGTGAAATCAAAGTTATGTCCTCATCGTGTCGATGTACAACTAGAATTGGAACGTCTTTCTAAACACAAGTTTCTCTTGTGATCGTAGATGCGGAGTTTTAGATCACGTGTTGTCTCCCCCACTTACACGGTTTTGCACTGTAGACACTGCATCTGATAAGTTTCAACATTTAGATATTTTCATGGCTTCTGTTCCGACAAACTTAAGTCACTGGTGCCTCTGCCACATGAGTTTACTCGTACAATCAGTCTGGCTAAAGAGCCCCACCCATTCAGAGTTAGATTAACCAAATGCAAATTCTACTCCCTCAGCTTCTTTTCTCGCACTTCCCACCTGTGGAACTCTCTTCCATATTCTTGCCTTCCTGGCGTTTACAGCCTCCAGGAATTTAAATGCAATGTCAATACTCATCTCTTAACCTCTTGACTCCAGTTCTTTCTACATTACCATATATATCTTTTCCTTTCTCTCTATCTTTGCAACTGTGATCACACCGGTATTCCCATCCTTCTCTTGCTCCTTTCTCTGACACCTCCTTTAACTGGTTCGTCTTTCTCTTTACTCTCCTCTTATCTAATCTTTTTCTCTTATGTAGCCCCCTGCGCATCAGTGGCGTTACCGCCTTGCTTGGGGTGAAACGATTAAAAAAAGTAAAATGGTGTTAGGTAAATTATTCTTTCTGATTATATCACCAGTAGTCTTGGAATTAGCGGTAACGGTCCTAGTATTACGGATGGCTAATTTATTTGCGAGTTTAGTTTGAAGGGAAGGCAGGATTATGACTTTTGTGAAATTTCTATTGGAAATTTTATTTTATTTTATTTTATTTTATTTTATTTTATTTATTTGTTTATTTTTGTTTATTTCATTTATTTGTTTATTTTTAACTATGCGAATTTTGGAAGTGTTAAGGTGCCCTCCTCTTCCTCTTGATATATATATAAATTACCTGCGTGACTTCTATAGAACAGTTACTCACTCGCAGTAACTATCTTACACACTGTCAGCCTTTGGGTGGTGAGTATTAACCCAGTCGTGGCTCTGCCGAAGGGTAGAGTCACGACTGGGGAATATTTGACAGATATTTTTGACGGGGCTATATGGCCCGGATAACCCACATTAAAAAGGTCTCTTCCAATTTCTGCCCAGCGGGGTATCTGAATACTGCAGTTACGAAGCAGTCAAGTACAGCGGTTAAGGAGAGTAGTTAACGACAGCTACTAATCAGGCAGCGTAATAATACCTCTCGGACTTACTTATTTCTATATTACTTATTATTAACACTTCCTTTGAATATCTTCTTTCTTGTTATACTAAAACACTCTTTTGAGCCTACCTTCTTGTTTCATGTCTTACTTCCGGTATGACACGCGGTTTGTCAGGGTCTATCCTGGTCAATATGGCCCCAGATGTGACAACAAGCTTTTCGTTATGGCTTCGACACATTAGCTGGTCTTCAAGTCGTCTATTACAATAATGTTCTTCCTCACCCATGCTGTGAACTTTGATCCTAAGGAAGGCATGTTGAAATCTTGCTAGCTGTCTCTTTACCCCATTAACCAGACCGGAGGCACGCACAATTGGGTTAATGAAAACGACACCAAAAGTAAATTGAAGGACGCCTGAATGAGTTGCAGAAAAATTCTTTATGTACAAAAAATAACAAAAAGAAATAGAATATAACAATTGTCAATTTCTTATCTTTGCAATGGAGTGACAGTTTTCGTTTAAGAGTAATGTTTGTCTTAACTTTAATTCAAATTTTTGGTTGGTAACGTTTATCACTCCAATTGAAGTTTTCAAGTTGTGACGATTTAAAATGTCTTGTTCAAGCTTTTCACTAAAGCTTTCCGGAAACTGCCAAAGAGTGGTCTCTGTGTGTGTGGACGGCGGAGGTAAATTCATCTGATCTGCCGTAGCTCAGTGCAGCAACTCTCTGCAAACCGGTCAATACAATTGTGCAGCAAAATTTCACTTCTACTACACATTGGCGACAAAGATCCACAACAGTAAGTTCGATTTTTAGCGTAGAAGTGGAAATAGTGGGTAGAGAAGAAGTCTGAATGTGTTCTCGATATATTTCTCTTCATCATGTCGATAGTCAGGGCTACATATTAAAAGTGTTCTAAGGTAAAATTCTATGAATAATCCAGAGTTTATTCTGTGGTTGTGATGGGAATAAAAATTGACTAGGTCGTTTTTCTTTACGGATTTTCGGTTAACTTTAAAATGCAATTGATCTTTGTTGCGTCGAGTAATGGTAGAGAGATTTTAGATTCCACTTCCCTTGTAAATTCGGTGGTGGGTTCAGCCTTATTGTGTTTAATTATTATGTTTATTAGGTTACTATTATGTGGATGAAATAAGATTACCCCACCTATTTACCTTAGGTAAATAAAGCCGTTAAGTTGGATGTGATTGAATGGGCTGAATTCTAATAATTTCAGAAAGAGGCAAGCGTGAACACGATTGATAGGTGACCTTTTGGGTAAACCAAATGTTTGTAGAAAGTGTAATTGAAAGAGAAAAAAGGGTATTTAATAATTAATTTACAAGTTTTTTCCAGTTTTGTGGACTCGTAGAAGAAACTTTTTCTTGACTTCATTAGTATATTCATATTAATATATATATATTTGATATTAATATATTAATATTAATATATATACTTCTTAGTATATTAAGGTATTTTATATGGGCATGTTTGTGTATAATGATTTCATGTCTAAACTCGCCGTAAACATGTTAGTCATATTAATCTTTCCTATTTTTGGAGTAAGTCACTCGAGTGACTATATATATTATACATATGTATCCATGTTACGGAAATTAACGAAACTGGTTATAAACAACCGACAATTTGAAATGATTTGTTTGAACATTATTTTTGATCGATACTCGTATTTAAGTAGATATTCTGTTTTATATTACGGAAATTAACGAAGATTAACGGAACTGGTTATAAACAACCGACAATTTGAAATGATTTGTTTGAACATTATTTTTGATCGATGCTCGTATTTAAGTAGATATTATGTTTTATTTCACGGAAATGAACGAAGATTACCGAAATTTGGTTATAAACAACCGACAATTTGAAATGATTTGTTTGAACATTATTTTTGATCGATACTCGTATTTAAGTAGATATTATGTTTTATTTCACGGAAATGAACGAAGATTACCGAAATTTGGTTATAAACAACCGACAATTTGAAATGATTTGTTTGAACATTATTTTTGATCGATACTCGTATTTAAGTAGATATTATGTTTTATTTCACGGAAATGAACGAAGATTACCGAAATTTGGTTATAAACAACCGACAATTTGAAATGATTTGTTTGAACATTATTTTTGATCGATACTCGTATTTAAGTAGATATTCTGTTTTAATTCACGGAAATTAACGAAGATTAACGGAACTGGTTATAAACAACCGACAATTTGAAATGATTTGTTTGAACATTATTTTTGATCGATGCTCGTATTTAAGTAGATATTATGTTTTATTTCACGGAAATGAACGAAGATTACCGAAATTTGATTATAAACAACCGACAATTTGAAATGATTTGTTTGAACATTATTTTTGATCGATACTCGTATTTAAGTAGATATTCTGTTTATAATCAAACAGTATTATATATTCATTTCTACCAGCCTGATTATTTACAATAATTTTTTTTTACGAACATGTGTGTCATTCGGCAGGATTCGAACTTGTGGCCCATATCCATATAGAGGAAGCCACCAAGTAGATATTCTGTTTATAATCAAACAGTATTATATATTTATTTCTACAGGCCCGATTATTTATGTCAATAAATGTAAACACGTTACGGAAATTAACGAAGATTAACGAAACTGGTTATAAACATGTTCACAGCTTCTGCTCCGATGAACTTAGATCACTGGTGCCCCCTAAATACGAATTTGAACGAGATACTAGATTAGCAACTAGATCCCACCCTTTTACAGTGAAGCCGATAAAATGCAACCGTAACTTCTACTCCAACAGTTTCTTTCCTCGCACTTCCCGACTGTGGAATTCTCTTCCACACGATTGCTTCCTCGACGGCTACAATCTCCATGAGTTTAAATGTAAGGTCAATAGACATCTCCTAACACACTAACCTGCTCTCATTCTATCAAACACTCTTCCCATCTGCCCAACCCTCATCCTCGCTATCCTTACTCATCTGTCACCTTCCTCCTGACATTCCCTATGTCTAAACACTCTTCCTCTTTACCTTCCCCTATGTAGCCCCATGCGCAAGGCATTCCACTGCCACAGGGGGTTACATAGGGGAAGGTGAAGAGAAAGAGAGGTTAGATACAGGAAATGTCAGAAGGAGGTTGATAGACGGGTAAGGATACCGAGGCTGATTTTTGGGCAGATGGGAAGAGTGTTTGAGAGAATGGGTGCGACTTAGTGTGTTAGGAGGTGTCGGTTGACCTTACATTTAAACTCCTGGAGATTGTAGCTGTCGGGGATGCAAGTATGTGGAAGGGAATTCCACGGTCGGGAAGTGCGAGAAAAGAAGCTGTTGGAGTAGAAATTGCGGTTACATCTTATCGATTTCACTGTAAGAGAGTGGGACCTAGCTGCTAATCTAGTATCTCTTGCAAATTCGTACCTAGGGGGCACCAGTGATATAAGTTCATCGGAGCAGAAGCCGTGAAAGTATTTATAGAAGAGGCACAGGGAGGCCACGTCACGCCGATGAGAGAGAGTCTGCAGGCGGTCTGCTAAGTCGGTATCGATCACATTGAGAATTTACTGATTTACTTGGCTGGAATCAATTTTGTTTTCTGGAAAATTGATTCCAGCCAAGTAAATCAGTAAATTCTTTTTATAAGGGAGTGGATTTTTTACTTATTAAGCTTAGCTTCGTTTGGCACAAGGTCACAAGTTTAAAGAACCAGTGAGTATGGAACTCACTATAGAGTAGGAATGATTTTCAGAGGTAAAATGGTTTCATAATAATTTTTTAAATGAGAAAGTTTGGCTTGCCGTTAAAATCAGCATTCGCAATTCTGAATTTTAACCTCGAAACATGATCACCGGATGTCAAATGCAAAACCTCACCTACAGAGTCTATGTCTTAAATTTAATTTAGTCTGGCACAAGGTCAGCATAGTGAGAAGTCTTGCTTAGTTGAGTATAATTTTGAGTCATAAGAACGAGCTGCTTCAGAATGATTAATCTCTGTATATTAGTGAATGTTCTAGTCAGCATAACTCAGCACCGCGACAAACCATGGCCTCAAACCAGTCGCTTATATCGCAATATAACTCCTAAAAATGCCACGTCGACAGACTGAGCCAGTATTTTGAATTACAAGCGACAGGTGGACAAGCGCGTTAGCCGACAGGTAAGAATACTCCCCTTTATGTATGAATACCTGTGTGTAGGTTGCATGTAGGTAGTAGTGCCGCTGGATCAATGAAGCAGTTGCGTTATGCGATCGGAGATTCGACGCTTTAATCATTTTTCATTTTGTCATTTTGTCCCACTTTATAACCGTCTGTCTGTGTTCTTTTTTCTTTTTCTTTTTATATTTTTCTTGCAGTGAAGGTTAGCTGGTTTTATTTCTACTGAAGGGGGGGGGGCTTGAAAACGGATTAAAATTAGAATAAATGGAAAGGAAAACAATCTGTCTGCAGCAGAGATTTCAACATTTCCGCTTTGTCAATCATGGCTGCGTTTTTTTTTTTTAGTCCAAAAATAATCAATTTCCCGCCTTCTGCTACTCCATTTTTTAAAAAAATATTTTACAAAATAGAAATAATTCCCGCTTTTTCCCTTTTCTTTTCATTATGTAATTCAACTTAAAAATGCCGATTTTGTTATTTAGGGAGGGTAATAATTTTTCGAAATTATTTTATTTTTTAATAATGCTATTTGTTGGTTTTTGTAATGTTGTTTGACAAATATAGAAAACCGTTCATCTTTGAATTTCCAATGGCTAAAAGGCAAACGAAGGTGCGGGATACAAATTAGAGATGCCCAAATAAAACAAAAACAGACATATAATTTTATAGCAGATGTTGCACAGAAACTTAAAGAATTACAATAACTAAAGTTGCCTTCTCGAAACAAAGCAAAATATTGAGAAACAGGAAATGTTATAAACAAAGAAAATTTTGTTGGTCTGCTATTTAATATCGTTCTTTGGAGGACTTGAAGAAAATTACCACCACCTATAAATTTGTTGTTTTTCATTTTTTTTTTTTTTTTTTACTTTATTCGTGCAATCTTATCGATTAACCTCTTAACTTTCCGATTGACAAAAAATTTTGTAAAAATTTCAATATTTAAACAATTATTTTTGTTGGTGGGGGGTCAGTTTTTCATACCCCCTTATAGTAAATCGATCCCGTGCAATTAACTCTTTTGCTTGTGCATATTCAACAACTGAATCCTTAGCGAAATTTTTGAATAAAACCATTCTTGGAGTTTCCGAGGAAGATGCTATCGTAAGAACTGAAGAAAACTAAAAAAAAAAGACAAAAACAAGAGCAACAACATGTCCCCCCCAAAAAAACAAAACAAAGCGACCTCAATGCGAGTGGTTCCAAAATGGAGGATCGATTTACTATAACGTTGTATGAGAAACTAACCCAACAGTTTTCTACTCCAACAGTTTCTTTCCTCGCACTTCCCGACTGTGGAATTCCCTTCCACACGATTGCTTCCCCGACGGCTACAATCTCCAGGAGTTTAAATGTAAGGTCAATAGACACCTCCTAACACACTAACCTGCTCTCATTCTATCAAACACTCTTCCCATCTGCCCAATCCTCATCCTCGGTATCCTTACTCATCTGTCACCTTTCTCCTGACATTCCCTATGTCTAACCACTCCTTCTCTTTACTTTCCCCTATGTAGCCCCATGCGCAATAGTGGCAGTGGAATGCCTTGCTTGGGGTGAGATGATTAAAAAAAAAACCAAAACCCCACTTAAAAAAAATTGTTTAAATACTGAAATTTAAAAAAAAATTGATAATCGGAAACTTTATGTAACATTCGATAAGACAGCGCTAAAAAAAGTAAAGACAAATGAAAAAAAAAATTTAACGGTGGTGGTTCGAGTCTCCTTCAGGTCCGCCTGTTCTTCTTATACCAATCGTTCTTATTATTATGAAATTAATGTTATTTTGAACAGGCAAATTTAAACAGCCTTTGATACGTAGGCGTACGTTCCTCAATATATTATCTTATGTCCTACGCTTTTTTTGATCTTCATCAATGATCTTCCTGATGTAATCAGTTCCGAAGTAAGGTATCTATGCACATGACACTAGTATTTAGCTACCATCTCAATAAGAAATCTACCAATGCTTGTAAAGTAAATCTGGCTGCTACTATTCCAAAGGACTTAAAATCTGTGAATATGTGGGATAGAAAATGGCTCGTAAATATCTTCAAAACGAAGCTACTCTCCTTTAAACGATATAGAAAAACCTTCTTGCCTACCATCGGAATGGGCGACGCTAATCTCCTAGAGAGCAACACACTTCCCCTCTTTGGCCTTACTCTCTTAAATGATCTGAAATGAAATGACTAGATCTTTTTTTTTTTTAATCGTTTCACCTCGAGCAAGGCATTAGCACTACCACTATTGTGCAGGGGGTTAAATAGGGGGGGAGTGATGAGAAAGAATGGTTAGATATAGGAAATATCAGAAGGAGGGTGATAGACGTGTAAAGATACCGAGAATGAGGGTTGGGTAGATGGTGAAAGTGTTTGAGAGAATAGATGCAAGTTAGTTTGATAGGAGGTGACTAATCCAGCGCTGCATCTACTGCTAGGAATGTTAGGTCACTGAATCGGGCCTGCGCCCCTCTGGCGTTCCTACCTTGCTCTGGCTGAAATGATTATAAAATAAAATAAGAGTGAATGCTGGACAGATTCATCCTTGCTAAGAAAAGACTTAGGACAACAATTATGTGGTTATACAGAAGAATACCATGGACGGAATATACAACCAACGAGGAAGTTTTGAGGGAGATGAGAACGAAAGAGATAGTGAAAATTTCTGGGACACATAATAAAGAAAGAGAACTTGGTGACTTTGATACTCACAGGACATACTGAAGGTATGAAGGGCAGAGAGAAACAGACTGTGGCCTGCCGAATAAGCCTCCGTAAATGGATGGTAGAATATGAAAAGGGAAGGATAGTGAGACGAAAAACACTTAGTGCTACAGATGATAGGAAGTTGTGGAGAACCATGATCACAGGACATAACGTATGGAGGGCAGAGAGAAACAGATTGTGGCCTGCCGAATAAGCTTCCGTAAATGGATGGTAGAATATGAAAAGGGAAGGATAGTGAGACGAAAAACACTTAGTGCTACAGATGATAGGAAGTTGTGGAGAACAATGATCACAGGACATAACGTATGGAGGGCAGAGAGAAACAGATTGTGGCCTGCCGAATAAGCCTCCGTAAATGGATGGTAGAATATGAAAAGGGAAGGATAGTGAGACGAAAAACACTTAGTGCTACAGATGATAGGAAGTTGTGGAGAACCATGATCACAGGACATAACGTATGGAGGGCAGAGAGAAACAGATTGTGGCCTGCCGAATAAGCCTCCGTAAATGGATGGGAGAATATGAAAAGGGAAGGATAGTGAGACGAAAAACACTTAGTGCTACAGATTATAGGAAGTTGTGGAGAACCATGATCACAGGACATAACGTATGGAGGGCAGGGAGAAACAGACTGTGGCCTGCCGAATAAGCTTCCATAAATGGATGGTAGAATATGAAAAGGGAAGGATAGTGAGACGAAAAACACTTAGTGCTACAGATTATAGGAAGTAGTGGAGAACCATGATCACAGGACATAACGTATGGAGGGCAGGGAGAAACAGACTGTGGCCTGCCGAATAAGCTTCCGTAAGTGGATGGTAGAATATGAAAAGGGAAGGATATTGAGATGAAAAACACTTAGTGCTACAGATTATAGGAAGTTGTGGAGAACCATGATCACAGGACATAACGTATGGAGGGCAGAGAGAAACAGACTGTGGCCTGCCGAATAAGCCTCCGTAAATGGATGGTACAATATGAAAAGGGAAGGATAGTGAGACGAAAAACACTTAGTGCTACAGATGATAGGAAGTTGTGGAGATCCATGATCACCCAGTTACTGAAGAAGCATGGTACATAATTAAAGATGATCAAGTGCTAGATGTGATATGAAGCTGCAAAAAATCAAAATTCTGCATTTGATGTGGATTAAGTTTTGATTTCAATTTAGAAAAATAAGAAATTGATTAACAATCGATTGATCAATAATGAATTTGTAAAAGCAAGCTCTCAATCAGAGAACTTACCGCTAATCTAAAATCAAACCTCACACTGTAATATATCGAAGGAAACTCTACAACTTCAAGAATAAACGATAACAGATAATGCATTGTTGTGTCATGGATATATTTTTTAATCACTTCACCCCAAGCAATGCATTCTACTGCCACTGTAGCACAGAGGGTTACACAGATGAAAGTGATGAGAAAGAGTGGTTAGTTATAGGAAATGTCAGGAGGAGGGTAATAGACGGATGAGGACATTGGTGTAATGGGGGTGGAGTGGATGGAGAAAAGAGCTTGAGAGAAAGGATGCGAGTTAGTGTGAAAGGAAATGTCTATTGACCTTACATTTAAATTCCTGGAGATTGTAGGTGTCGGGGAAGCAAGGATATAGAAGGGAATACCACAGGCGGGAAGTGCGAGAAAAGAAGCTATTAGAATAGAAATTACGGTTACATTTTATCGGTTTCACTATAAAAGGGTGGGGCCTAGTTGCTAATCTATTAGCTCGTGTAAATTCATACCTAGGGGGCACCAGTGAGCTAAGTTCATTAGAGCAGAAGACGTGAAAGTATTTTGTATAAGAAGTACAGGGAAGCCGAGTTCGAATTCCAGTCAAATTCATTTAATTCACATACGCACAAATACCCTTGGGAAAGGTAATAACCCATCTCTTCTCTTTCCAGCTAAATGAGAATAGCAGGACTTATTGGCTTCTATAGATTTGTTTTGAAACCGGTCTACTGCGGAAAGTAATGACACCTTACTGCGGGAAAATTTTCAGCCCAGTCAGTGATGTTTTTTGAGACATGATCGCCCAAACGTATATCACGTATAGCAAATAACTGACTAGTTTGTTTCCTTCGGTTTTTCAACACATTTAATGCCGAAACATCTTTTGGATTGTAAGAAAACTTTTTCAGTTAGAGTTCATTAATTTAAAATTTTGGGGAATATTTTTTTTTTTATTTTCGAAATATAAGTCTTGCTATTTAACCCATAGTTTAGGGAGGAAATGAATTAATATCTTTCATAAAGGTATTTGTGCGAAAGCGAGTGTAATGACTATTTTTATTCCTTTATTCTGCTAATGCAATAATCACCCGCAAAAAACTTAATTATTCTTACAATCAAAATGTTTCGGCTTTAACTAATCCAGAAATGGTTGATAAACCATAAAAAATCAATCAAAGACTTTCCATTTTTTAATTTCTTTTGTTTTAGTTTTTTTGGTTTTTTTTTCATTTTCTCATTTCCTCATTTCCTTCACTCTTAATTCTTTGTTTAATTTTTAAATTGTTTTTAATTTCTTTTACTCCGTCGAATCTGTTTTCCTTTATCTCATTCTGCTTATAATTTACTTTCAGTTTTTCTTTCTCTTCTCTTCTTTCTTTTTTTTTTTTTCCGTTGTCATT
Organism: Ascarosepion bandense; assembly: GCA_037127315.1. Classification (NCBI taxonomy): domain Eukaryota; kingdom Metazoa; phylum Mollusca; class Cephalopoda; order Sepiida; family Sepiidae; genus Ascarosepion; species Ascarosepion bandense. The sequence continues at coordinate 16,609,756 of JBBBDQ010029769.1, read as the reverse complement.
TAATTCTTTTTAACCAGCGGAACCCGTGGAATTTCCACAGAAGGATAATTATGATTTCCTGGAATAATTTTACTTTGTCATACTACAAAATAATAGTAACGTCTTCAAACATAAAGGTATTGGATAATAAAATAACGATAACACAGAGTGTAATTTTATTAAAATATCTATAAAAGTAATGTCCATAGAAGTTATTTTACTGTAATCTTATATTATATTAAGCGGTGTATGCATAGATCATAACCAAAGTACTGTATATTAATTTGTGAGAGATTTTGAAAGAGAATATGTTTTTTTTTATTACTGAAAAATCATGGCTCCTGTGTCCATTGTAAACAGAAAAGACCAACTGAGTAATGGCCAAGGGTTTAGAGGCCAGAAATTTCGTTATTAGGTCGCGGGATACGACAACAAACCTACCTATTTATACAATATTGCACACACACACACGCACACACACACACACACACACACACAATTACTGCTACAACCACCAGCTTAAGCTGCTACTGATACGGTAATGCTATAGGCTCTCTTCTCCTACTCCCTCACACTTTACTACCCATCCGTTTGGGACAGGAGAGAGAAAGGCTGAGGAGAGTAGCATTTATAGATTGTAGAGAATAGAGGGGAATGAAAAGCTCGTGTGGTGAATAAGTGTGTTATCTTTTTTCAGTGGCGTAAGGGACGGAAGGCTAAGTAACTAAGGAAGGAACAATTAGAATTATTATATAATCCTGTTTTACGGTTTTCCTTTCTTTCTTCTCACTCATTTGCTTACTTCATTTCTTTTTCTTTTTTTTTCGTTTTTATTTTTATTCATATTTGTTTATTTTCATCTTTCATTCTTTCATTCTTTCTTTTTTTCTTTCTATTACTTCATTCTTCGCCTTCTTTCAATCTATCGGCTTTATTTCCTCATTACATTTTTTCCTTCTAACCTTTCTTTCCATCGTTTTCTCCACTCTTTTTGATTCCGTCACGACTAATGGCAAAATCAATATTTCAAAATGTTGCTCAAACATTCTCGGGCTAACATTTTCGGCCGACATGAAATGAAAAGATTATTATTATAGTCTGTTACTAAGAAAAATTGGCTCACTATACCGTGCTAAATATTTTCTCTCGGCAAAAAGAAAAACATCTCACACATTTATAAGTCTATCATCAATATATATAAAAGGTACGATGTTTGTGTGTCTGTTTGTCTGTCTGTCTGTATGTTCCGTATACAAATCCACAATTTTTATCCAATTTTCACCAAATTTTATATAAATATGCTTTAGGCTTCCAGTCAGGTCATGGGCTACTTATTTTTTCCAGTTTTTCCCCTATAAATAATATTTTATTTATTAAATATAAATAAAAGGCAATCTGTGAGTCTGGGTGTGACTGTTCCCTATGCGCGCCTACATCTTTTAAGCTACGCCATTCAAACTTTCTAGGGACGCACATCTACAGGGAAGCCAGATCGACACATTCAAGTTCAGCAATTTTTCCTTTCGCACTTTTTGGCCAATAGACACGATTGTTTACATTTGCTCCGTAAAACATCTAAGATCTAAAATGGTTGCTTGATTACGTCACAGAAATCAAATCACACGTGTCAAACGTGACTAAAATATTTTTTTATTAAAAAAAAAGAATGAACCTTTATATTTAATTTTTATTCCGACGTTTTAAAAATTCATTTGGTCAACAAAAAATGTGAATATTTTCCCCGTAATTTTGAAACAAAAGAAATATTTAAAAATGTAGGCGTGCATAGGGAACAGTCAGACAGAGACTCACGGATAGCCTGTTATATATATAGATTATATTTTAAGTGTCTGCAGCGAATTTAAACGTATTTGTTTCATCCGCTGAAGAAATTAAAATGTTCTGAGTTGCACGAGAAACGCCGGGCTATGATGCTAGTCTATATATATATAAAAGGCAAGTTGTTTTGTGTGTGTGTGTGTGTGTGTGTGTGTGTGTGTGTGTGTGTGTGTGTGTGTGTTTGTGTGTCCTTTATACAAATTAACAATTTTCAACTAATTTTCACCAAAACTTCAAAGAAATATTCGTTAGGCGTCTGCACCATATTTTCCCGATTTTTCCCCGATATTTATATATATAAAAGGCAAGATGTTTGTGTGTGTGTCTGTCTCTCTATATGTCCTTTATACAAATCCACAATTTTTATCCAATTCTCACCAAACTTCACACAAATATTCTTTAGACTTCCAGTCAGGTCATGGGCTACTTAATTTTTCGATTTCCCCCCAGATATCAAAAATCGATACCCCGATATTTTTTAGGGTTTGATTAAAATCAGGTTTTTAGCCCTTTTATTTTGGATTTTGCTTCGGGTTTTCCTCTAAGTAGATATAATTGTAGTTCTTAGTTTTAACAACCTATGTTTTTCGTGCCAACGTCCAAAGAGTCTGAGCTCCAGGACCATGGATTAGTTTTAAAGCTTTCATTAGACCCGAGCAACGCCGGGCTATACTGCTAGTTCTTCTATAATTAGAATGTTGCTGTCACGTCTGGTCTTCTGCTTTGCAATGCGAGATTTTTGATAGGATGCAAAGAAGGTACTGCAGTGTTATTGCTTCTAACTTGGCTTCTGACTTCAATCACTTTCTCACCGTTATAAGGTAGCTATCCTTTTTATAAATAATTTAATAAAAAGTGTTCTGATAAACTTTCCTCTGTATTCATGTACCACATTGGCGGATAGGTCTCATTATTTTACAGTTGAAATGGCTAGATGTGACCGCAAGTTCTAAGTTAACAGTTTATTACAGTATTTACATTATTCGGACTATTGTCCTCATCTTTGTTGCCATTTGTACGACGTTTCGGCCGTTATTCAAGATATATCACAATCAAATAATAATAATTTCGTGTATATTTATAGAGCGTTTGGTTTAAAAACAGAATAATTCTCCAAGTATCTATCTATCTATCTATCTATCTATCTATCTATCTATCTATCTATGTAATAAAAAGTGTTCTGATCTATCTATCTATCTATCTATCTATCTATCTATCTATCTATCTATCTATTTTCCATTTGTAAACAAGTTATTACGCGACCCAGGTTGCTACCATGTGTGGTGTCTTTAGGCGATTTTCAATATCTATCTATCTATCTATCTATCTATGTATGTCATTCTATAAAATTCTGTGTCTATCAGATTTCTATCTACTTATCAATCACTTTCTATCAATTTTTGCATGTATATATCTATCGATCGATCTATAAATCTATCGCCTTCTGTTCTTTTCTTTATTTATCTCTCTCTCTCTCTCTCTCTCTCCATATATATATATATATATATATATATATAGAGAGAGAGAGAGATAGATAGATAGATAGATATCAGCTTGTTTATTCAGAACCTTCCGACGATTTAATTGTTTCGATTTAGTAAGTTGCTGTACTAACATATAAAATTAATAAATTTGTAGAAAATTTCATTAATATTTTTTCTCTCTCTCTCTCTTTCTTTATTTCTTTCTTTCTCTTTTTCTTTCTTTTTGCTTTACTTTCTTTCATTCAACATTACTCTTACCCTCTCGCTCTCAATTTCTCTTTCTTTCTTTCTTTCTTTCTTTCTTTCTTTTGCAAAGCTTTACTCTCCCCACCTCTCTTTCTAATTCTGATCGACATTCATCAATCCTTTGGTGTTTGGCGCTTGTTTTAAGTACACTTCGGTTCTCATCTGATAACCGAAGTTAAGCAATGTCAATCCTGGTCAGTACCTAGGCGAGTAACCGCTTGGGAATGCGAGGTGCTGTATGCTTTGATATGTGAGTGATGCAATTAATAATTTCACCCATGTAGAAATCGAAGGGCCGAATTTCAATTTCAGTTGGATTGCTTAAATTCATTTACGCGCAATATGAATGCATCCCTTTTCCCGCCAGCTATGGGTTAAATAATATGAGTTGTATCAGTAAATGATCAATATCTCTAAAATCATTCAAAAAATTAAATACCCTGCAAAAGTTTGATAAACAGTAAAAATTCAAGCAATCACTATTCACCGTACAAATATAGTCATTTGGATATGTTCCATGTTCCTTTCAGCCTTCATTTAACATAACTTTGGTAAAATATAGTATTGGAAGATTATGTTACGCCGAACAGAATTGTTCTGAGATCTACTCCTTCTAAGTGCAGTGTCCCTGTAGGAAGTAGACGATCATGTTTCTCCACAATTCCCTATCATTCATAGTTCTTAATAAATTTTATATGTATATTTCTCCTAAAATTTGTTCCGCCATCCATTTATTTAAGCTCATTAAGTAGGCTATGCTTTGTTTTAATCTGTCTCTTTTGTCTTCAACCTGTCCTGTGAGATTGAAGATTTTCAAGCTTTCTTTCTCTCTCCTACTCTCTTCCTGACACCCCCTTCAACGTCTCACTCCTCATAGCATTCCTCCTCGTCCATCCCACTCTCATCAGTACTCTCTTCCTTCTCCTATTCTCTTCCTGACACCCGTTGCAACTTCTCACTCCTCACAACATTTCTCCTTGTCCACCCTAGTCTCATGAGTACTCTCTTCCTTCTCTTACCCTCTTCCTGACATACCCTGCAACCTCTCACTCCTCATAACATTCATCCTCGTCCATCTCACTCTCATCAGTACTCTTTTCCCTCTCCTACTCTTTTCCTGACACCCCCTGCAACCTCTCACTCCTCATAACATTCTTCCTCGTCCACCCTACTCTCATCAGTACTCTCTTCCTTTCCTTACCCTCTACCTGACACCCCTGCAACCTCTCCCTCCTCATAACATTCATCCTCGTCCACCCTACTCTCATCAGTACTCTCTTTCCTCTTCTACTCTTTTCCTGACACCCCTTGCAACCTCTCAATCTTCAAGACATTTCTCCTATGTAACCCCCTGCACAACAGTGGCAGTAAAATGTCTTGCTTGGGGCGACACGATTATAAAAAAAAAATCTGCTTCTTCTTTAATTAACTAGGCTTCCTTTTTGTTTCCATTTTTTAACTTTGTTTCTGCTAACAGATTTACTAGGTGATATCCTCAACATCCTACTGTAGAATTATAATTAATCTTTGAGATTGTACAGCATTCACTGCCATATGCAAGGCTTGATATCATGAAAAAGTTCAGCACTCTTTTCTTGCTTTCTAACCAACTGTAAATCAGCATTAGAATTTACCAATTTTGTTTTTTCGTACTGGTTTCATATTCATTCAGTTAAGTGCATCACGTGATACACGGTTGGACAATTATGTCTCGAAAGAGACATGGCTGACTGGGCAGAAGATTAACCAGCTGTAGATTTCTATTACATTCTGTAGACTGGTTGCCAGCCAAGGCTACAGACCCTGTCTGTTCGGTTATTTAACCCATAACTGAAAGGGAAGAGACGGATTAATACCTTTCCCAATGGTATTTGTGCGTAAGTAAATTCAAGGAATTCATCTGGAATTCGAACTCAGCTCCTCGATTTCGCGTTCCGATCCGATATTCACTGCACCACAACGCATATCGGGGTCACACACACACACACACACACACACACACACACACACACACACACACACACACACACAAACACAAACACAAACAAACAAAACAAAAAACGAAAATTTTTAAAACCAAGTTTAAGTGCTAGTCAGTCTTAAAATCGGTTAAAATTCGATTTTGTTCGATTTGGGGCAGTGGAATTTCTTAACTTCCATTGTTTTTGCAATTTTCAGAGGTGGCTGGTTTGCATCTTGATTTATGTCGATTTGATGAATTTTCTTCAACTGTAAAATCAGAGACGGAGTAGATCCTTCAGAAGACATCATGGTTTTCTCACACTTCGTGTTTTGTGTTTCATCATTGTTTTTACCAAACGAAAAAAATCCACAGTTGATTTTCTTTTTATAATGTTAAGGATATTTAAAGAATAAGTGTTAAGGCTCGTGAAAATTCAAAGGAAAACTATAAATTGCACTAGAAAAGCTATTATAAAACAGAGAGAAAATTTAGTTAGTGTTGCTTCTTGTAATAAATTTGTTTGAGTTTCGTTTAATCTGTGGATTATTTAATGCCAAAAGGTGGGGTTTTAAGGTATTTTTATTTTATAATGTTCGGTTATAGTGAATAGATTCATTTCGTCAGATTTTAATGAATTTTTTTGTTTTTATTCTCTTTTTATTTTAGAAAACTGAAAATATCTTCTAGTTTTGTATTCAAAAATGTTTTGTTGAGAATATTTTTTCCTTCAAAAATGTGTTATAGTAATAATTGTTTGTTTTTAAATGTATTATTGGTAATATTTCTCTTTCAAAAATGTATACATTTCTATAAAAGTCTATTTTTATACTTTCATAGTGTTTTGATTCCACTTTGGGGGTTAACTATTTGCCCATAGCTGGGACCATAACAGGTGCTACTACTCCGGGTCAGAAAAAAAAAAGAAAAAGGGCAACAACTCGAAGTAAGTGTTTCTAAAATGGAGGATCGATTTACTGTAACGTTGTATGAGAAACTGAGCACCCACTAAAAATATTTTTCCAATTTTTTTTTTTTTGAAAATCGGAAACTTTATGTACTAATCGATAAGAATACACAGAAAAAAGTAAAAAAAAAAAAGATAATCAACAAATTTACAGGAGGTGGTAATGTCGTACAGGGCCGCCGAATTTTCTGTTTATTACCCAATCAGGATCCAGAATTTTGCTTTTCACATTGTCTTGTGAAATTTTTTCTTAGCTGGGTTTTTCCAAAATGCTTTTAGTCGTTCGGATCCGATTTTGAAGTTTTGCAATTTTAATTTGTGTGTTTTAGTGTTGATGGATGATATAGGGTGTGTATAGTATACATTTACAACGATATTTCTTCAAAAGAAAACAATAGAGAAAAGTTTCACGAAAATCCGAAGCTGCAAACATTAAAATTGGTTTCGGTTTTAGTGATTATCATATAAAAACCGATTTTAACGGGTTTTATAAAACCGGTTTCGAGCCTTAATTCATATCCGTTTTGTTTTATAACCTCAACACAAAAAAAAAAAAAACTTATAAAAAGTACGCTACTATTTCAACAACTGTACCTGGCCCCATTTTTTTTTCTTTCCCTGTACCCTTTCCTATCATCACAAAATTCATTTTCTTTTTTTGCTAGCCTCGAAACAAACGTAATTTACAAGCCGCAATAGTAAATCTCTAACGATGTCATGCATTACAGAAGTTTCGTTTTTTTATTCGTCTTTATCTGTGTCTCTTAACTTTTTAAATTATTAATGCATCACGTTCCGTACCAAACAGTGTATGCAGATGCCACCATCGGAATATCAGTATCATGTAAAGTCAGCCTAACCTGTTCACTATAAACATTCCATGAATGGGCTGCTGCTGCTACTGTTATTATTTTCTCATTTTTCATCATATTTCGATTTCTGCTATGGTCGCACTACCAAGCAAGTCTGCAGGAAGACCTAAGGCAAGTCGTGACGTGTTGTTATGACTCCATTTCATGTTTTTTCATATCTCCCTAACATCCCTAGTGTTACAGAGACAAAGTTCTCCTTAGTGTGTGGCCTGTACTTAATAAGACAATTTTTTTGTATATCTCTTAAGCTGAGGTTTCCAGGGATTTTTTCAATGGGTTGTTTTGTTCCATTTTTTATCATTCCAAGTGCACCTACTATCATTGGCACAACTCTTGTTTTCAATTTCCACATTTTTAGTATTTCAATTTCCAGGTTTTTACATTTTGATAGTTTTTCAAATTCCTTGGTTGCTATTTTACAATCCGCTGGACAAGCCATATCAATTAATAGACAAGGTTTTTCTTTCTGGTTTTTAACAATAATGTTCGGCCTATTAGACTAGCATAGGGAAGAGATCACAAAAACTGGACACCAGAACCATTCAATTTTAATTTAGAATTGTCCATTGGCAATAAATAGTAAAAAATAGTATGAAATACATCATTTTTTTTTTTTTAAAAACTAGGGTGGTCTAATAATTATGGCTGGTAGTGTACATCAAGGCCAAGTGTAAACGATATAGCAGCAAGCTTTAATAAAAACAGCTCATATCATTGCTGTTGGGGCGTAATTAGACATATTTTCTGGTCAGACAACCTAACTCGCTCAAATGATCATAGATTAAGAGTTGTTCGCGAGTTCTTGATATATATATCTCCCAAGTAGCATTTGCTGCATCATCATCTATCTAAACCTATTTATAAATGGAACTTTGTCTGTCTGTGTCTGTGTCTGTGTGTGCCCGTTACCTATAGACTCCGAAACGGCTGGACCGATTTTCTTGAAAATTTACACAGTTGTACTCTAAGCGTCTGCGAGTGTTCTTAGCTAGCTTTTGTGTCGAGGTACCCCAGATAAATATCGAAAATCGATAATCGAGAAAATACAAAGACAAACGATATTCAGAGGTTTCAAGGTTTCAGTTATTACAATAGTGCAGAAAATCGATAATATATATATATATATATATAAGGCAAGATGTTTGTGTGTGTGTGTGTCTGTTATCTGTCTGTATGTCATTTATACAAATCCACAATTTTTATCCGATTCTCACCAAACTTCACACAAATATTCTTTAGGCTTCTGGTCAGATCATGGGTGACTTATTTTTCCAATTTCTCTCCGATATTGGAACTCGATACCCCGATATCCAATCAGGTCTGATCAAGATCAGGATTTCAGCCCTTTTATCGTGGTTCTTGCTGCAGAACCTGCTCTAACTTGGTAAAATTATAGTTTTTAGACTTAAACATTAGTAGATCTTCTCAGACAACTAATTTTCCCGATATCGGAAATCGAGACCTACGGTTTCGCTTTAACTGGAAACAACTATTGCTTTTTACTCGTTCGTGCCAACGTCCAAAGAGTCTGAGCTCCAGGACCATGGATTAGTTTTAAAGCTTTCATTACACGCGAGCAACACCGGGCTATACTGCTAGTATATATGGTATATATATATATATATATATATATATATATATATATATATTTATATAAGGTGCGATTGATAAATTGTCGCAATTATTTTATTATTTCAAATATTCTTTAGACTGAGTCTGAGCTCCAGGACCATGGATTAATTTTAAAGCTTTCATTACACCCGAGTAACGCCGGGCTATACTGCTAATCAATTAAAAAAATAAATTTCTCAATAGCAGACCATGATACACTACTCCTGCTCATGAACTAGGGTGCGCAGAGGGTCAGTGCCTAGGTGTCAAGCCCAATGGGCTACGATCAAATTGAAATCAAGCAAATCTGTCGTACCGGTTGAGATACTTACTATTTAGCTTATAAACATTGTTTGCGACTGTTGCCCTCTTTTTTATTGCCATATTCTTGACGTTCCCGTCTTTTTCAGGTGATCACCGTTGAAATTTCAAATCGAATCCTTTCGTTAAAGCATGTAAAATGTTCCAATTAAATGCCTTTTTAGAATATCTTAGTGTCAGTTAATTTATTTTAGGAACTCTCCAACTTTTCGTCCCGATGTTGTCAGGTATTGAACCCACAACATTTTGAGTCAAGTCAATGTTTGGGTTACTCAACCAACAGTTTTATTCACTACTGAGGACATCAGTAAATGCATTTTTAGGGACTCCTAAACCTAATGTTACAGTAACCATTTTTTACCATATTTCTATTACTTTTGTTCTTCTTCTCGAACTCATTCTATTACTGGTTCCCATATTGTACTCATGTCTCTACTGGCTGGCTTAGGTGATTTTTGTGGTCTAACATATGTGCTGATTCCTTCAATTTTGCCTTACACGTGAAATATTTGCATTCTCCCTCAAGTCGTACGATCCCTAACAGCACATGTTGCTGAATATGAAGCATTTCCAAGACACGGAGTTTTCTAAAGCGATAAAATACTACGCTTTATTACGATTTTCTCAACGACCCGATGTAACCATTAATTTGAACGTTTCAAATTCTGTAAACATCAATCAGGAAGTCGGTGTATGTCTTGAGCTTGGCAGTGCCTTTGCTCTCGATATTATTGCCTACAGAAACAGAAACAGAAACAGCTACGTTATTTGAGGATTATAATTATATCAGTGACGCTTATTGACATAAGAAATAGAAATTCTGTTCTTGAATCATGGTGTTCATACAAATGTTTTCATGGCTTCGGCCCCGACGAACTTAAGTCACTGGTGCCCCCGCCACTAGAATTTACTCGTGCAACCAGACTGGCAACAAGGTCCCACCCTTTTACAGTTAAACATACCAAATTCAGACGAGAATTCTTCTCCGCCAGCTTCTTTTCTCGCACTTCCCGCCTGTGAAACGCCCTTCCGTATACTTGTTTTTTTTTATGACAGCTACAACCTCCAGGAATTTAAACGCAATGTCAATTCCCATCTCTTATCTACTTGACTCCAGTCCTTGCTTCGTCATTTTTACATCACCCCCTGTATCTTGTACTTTTCCTTTCTCTCTACCGGTGCCCCCTCTACAATAATTTACTCGAGCAACCAGACTGGCAACAAAATCCCAAACTGTTACAGTTAAATCTACAAAATGCAGCCGACAATTCTACACCATCAGCTCCTTTTCTTGCACTTCCGTATGTAGAACTCCATTCCGTATACCTGTTTGCCTGACAGCTACAACCTTCATGAATTTAAATGCAATGTCAGTTCCCATCTCTTATCCACTTGACTCCAGTCCTTCCCTTGTCATTTCTACATCACCCCGTGTATCTGGTTCTTTCCTTTTCTTTGCAACTGTAATCACACCATTATACTCATACTTCTCTTGTCCTTTCTCTGACACCCCCTTTAACTGGTCCGTCTATCTCATCGCTCTCCTCCTGCCTAAACTTTTACTCTCTTATTTAGCCCCCTGCGCATCAGTGGCGGTACCGCCTTGCTTGGGGTGAAACGATAAAAAAGAGAATATCTGCAGAGTAAATAATGACCGTTAACAAGATATCATAGTTCTAATTCCAATCAATTTTATTATTTCAATTGATTTCCTTTCGGGTTCCAACCAGAGACCTAAGGCAAGAAATAGCTTTTTGATTTATCATTTTTGTAAAAGCAAAAAAATAAAAAATACAAATAGATCGCAGATATTTTACACAGATAAAGATCTTCGTAATGTGTGAGCTGTACTTGTGAGTGTAAACCTTTTTGTATTTCTTTAAATCATTGGCTAACAGGAATCTCTTCAGTAACTAACTGAATATTTTCCAGTCAACGTGAGGGCTCCAACTACCAATGGAATTATTGATGTCCCCATGGGCCAAATTTTTTTTTAGATTTCTACTTCAAGATTCTTGTGTTATGGCAGGTCTTAGATCTTCAAAGATACATTAAAATTTCCAGCGAAAGACTTGTTAATAAGAAGATACATTCTTTTTTGGGGGGGGGGTTGATTGCCGATGTCTACCGGAGAAAGCAATAGCAACCTCCCGTGGGATAATCTTCTGCCCAGTCAGTCATGTCTCTTTCAAGATATGATCGCCCAAAGCATATATCACGTATGGCATTTATCTGACTGACCGAATATAATAGTTGGAAACATAATCATAACTTCTACTGGGCATAAAATGGGGGATCGGTTTTCTTTTGCTATGAAGTAATAAACTGATACCCCACTAATTATATTTAATATAGTAATATAATATAATCTATCTTCTCCCTTCAGCTATGAGTTAAATGGCATGACAGATTGGGTTCTATAGCCTTGGCTGGCAACCAGTCGACCGGAGAAAGAAAGAGCAACCTACTACGTGATAATCTTCTGCCCATCCAGTTTGTGATCGCCGATGTTTGGGCGACTCGCTTTGCTTGTTTTGTCCGTGTGTGTTCTAGAATCCCATAAAATTGTTACAGTTCCTATCTCATCAACCGAGCCTGGGTGATATTCGAAACAGTTTCTTATTGTTTCCTTTCCTTAAAAGTTGCATATTTTCCTGTGCAGATAATTATGGTACAGTTGTGGTACAGTGGATATCGGCTCGGAACGAGAAACCGGGAAGCCGAGTTCGAATTCCAGTTGAATTCATTGTATTCACTTACGCGCAAATACCCTTGGGAAAGGTATTAATCCGTCTATTCCTTCCAGTTATGGGTAAATAATAGGACTGATTTGGTTCTATAGCCTTGGTCGGCAACCAGTCTACCGCAGAAAGCAATGGCAACCTACTGCGGATAATCTTCTGCCAAGTCAGTCATGTCTCTTCCGAGACATGATCACCCAAGCGTGTATCACATATGGCACTTAACTGACTGACAAGATGGTCAATTGTTTCTATTGTTCCAAGAATCTGGTTCCTGGATATGAAAGTAAACTGCATCCGGCAACAAGGCCTCTGATTGGAAGGTTGTGAGGAGCATGGAACCACCTCTTAATTGCTGTTGTTCCCAGGTCCACTCTGACCCGGCGAGGTAGCACCTGTTAGGGTCCCTGCTATGGGCAAATAGTTAACCCCCAAACTGAGGTCAGAACACTATGAATGTATAGAAAATAGACATTTATAGAAATATATACATAAAAGTAGATTTTTATAGAAATAATACATTTTTGAAAAAAAAAATTACTATAACATATTTTTGAATGAAAAAAAAAATATTACCATAACATATTTTTGAAGTGGAGAAAAAAAAACAACAACAATACATTTTTGAATACAGAACTATAAGACATTTACAATTTCTAAAATAAAAATAAAAAAATAAATTTTTCATCAAAATCTGACTAAATCAACCTTCTTACTGTTCTTCTTCTGTGTGCCCTGTCCTTTCAGGACGTAGGCGATCATGGCTTTCCACATCTCCCTATCCCTGGTGGTTCTTAGCACGCTTTTTCCTGTTACGCCACGCAACACTCATTCCGTCATCCACCTGATCAGGTCCTTCAAATATGTTATCAGCTGCTTTCCTCTGTCACTGTTTCCTTCTAACTGGCCTGTTAATATCAGGTACTCCAAGCCCTCCTTCCTCATTGCATGTTCCAGAAACTTTAGCTGTCTCTTTCTGATGTTCAGTATTAATTTCTTTTTCGTTTCCATCATTTCTGAGACCTCATCATTGCTCACATGCTTGATCCATGATATTCGCAGCATTCTTCTGTAGAACCACATTTCAGTTGATTCAAGTTTCACTGCCATATTGAAGAACCGACATCACATAGCAATCCAGTACTCTCCTCTTTGCTTCTAGCGAAATTGTTCTGTTTCTTAAAACTTTACTCAACTTCTAGAATGCTTCCTTCGCTATGCCAATTCGCGTTCGGATATTACCGAACATTAAAAAAAAAACCTTAAAATCTCACCTTTATTGCATTAAATAAGCCACAGAGATTAATATGCCGTTAAGCAAAACTGAAACTCAAATTCAAAGAATCTGCCTTTCGGGTGAAATTTTTTTTTCAATACGTGTACTTTATTATAATTATTATTAATACTAGTGGGTCAGTGCCATAAAAATGACGACAAAATACATATTTTTCTAATCGTTTCACCCCATGCAAGGCGGTAATGCCACTGATGCGCAGGGGGGTTACACATTAGTAAAAGATTCGATAGCAGGAGAGAAAAGAGAAAGACGAACCAGTAACAGTGGGTGTCAGAGAAAGGAGCAAGAGAAGGATGGGAATACAGGTGTGATGACAGTTGCAAAGGTAGAGAGAAAGGAAAAGATATACAGGGTGATGTAGAAAGAAGTAGAGTCATGTAGTTAAGAGATGGGTATTGACATTGCATTTAAATTCCTGGAGGTTGTAGCCACCAGGAAAGCAAGAATGTGGAAGAGAGTTCCACAGGCGGGAAGTGCGAGAAAAGAAACTGGTGGAGTAGAATTGTCGGCTGCATTTGGTTGATCGAACTGTGAATGGGTGGGACCCAGTTGCCAGTCTGGTTGCACGCGTAAACTCATGTGGTAGGGGCACCAGTGACTTAAGTAAGTAGGAGTAGAAGCCATGAAAATATTTATAGAAGAGACACAGGGAACCCACATTCCGCCGATGAGAAAGCGGCTGGAGTCGAGCCGCCAACTCGGTTCGATATACCGTCTAAAATGACGGCAGCATAAGTATTGATGTACCAATTATTGAGTACATTATTTTAAGATATAAGAAAACGCACCACTAACGATAAAGATTTGGCCATATTTAAATCTCAGTTCTGATAGATGTTTATCGTTTTCTTTCACAGCTAATGTCTATTTGCTGGGACTGGATTTACTCGTGAGCACATCTCTTTGTGCCAGTCGACTATATCTATTCTCCTGGACGCCATTGAGCGATTAGTTTTTTTTTAATCATATCACCCCGAGCAAGGCGGTAACGCCGCTGATGTGCAGGGGGCTACGTAAGAGTGAAAAGATTGGAAATGAGAAAGCCGGAAACCACATCCTAAACAGGGAACAAGGGATGAGCCTCTACACCTGTTCAATAGACGTAGGTGGAGTGTCAAACCGGGCGATAGTTTAGCCTATCTACACGAATTGAAAAAAAGAAAAAAGAAAAAAGTGAAAAGATTGGAAATGAGAAAGCCGGAAACCACATCCTAAACAGGGAACAAGGGACAGTTAAGTAGCTTTTATGGACATTACTTTTATAGATATTTTATAATGTCAATGTTCTATAGAATACTGCTTTTCACTAATTTCGAGAACAGCAACGTTTTTTATTCATTTGTTATCTGTCAGCAAAGGCAAATTCCAGTTGTCTACATAGTTCCAATTGGTATAATCTTCCTTCCCACTCAATTCAATTTTGTCATCACTCTTTGCTAATTTACCGTATTTACTTCATACATAAATCATGGATTCATCTATGGCTTCAAGCATACCACAGAGGAGAACTGGTCCTATATAAGAGGTTAGCACTTTTTCTTTGTTTCTAACGAAAATTTCCCATTTCTTGATACTTTTCATAGCTTTCGGAAATCATCTTTTGCCATTTCAATGCACACGCTGATGTCGGTAGCACATTTTTCCTATGCATTCAAAGCCGAGTTCGAATTCCAGTTGAATTCCTTGCATTCATTTACGCGCAAATACCCTTGGGAAAGATATTAATCCGTCTATTCCCTCCACTTATGGGTTAAATAACATGCCAGATTGGGTTCTATAGCCTTGGTTGGCAACCAGTCTACCGCAGAAAGCAATGGCAACTTACTGCAGGATAATCTTCTGCCCAGTCTGATATGTTTCTAAAGAGACAGGATCGCCCAAGCGCGTATTACTTATGGCACTTAACTGACTGAGTTCAATTTGGGGGCTGTTCCTCTTGTCAACAGCTATAAATTATGTCTTCTTGACATTAATAGTTAGTCTTTGCTTCTAACTTTACTACTTTTTTGTATTTATTTGCCCTCCCACTAGGGCAAAATGCGGCAAAAATGTGGGTCCTCCGAGCCATATAGTACAATCAAATATTTCTGTTTAATTTTGCCCAGTTGTGACTCTACATTTCGGCGGATCCACGACTGGATTTATGCTCTCCGCCCGAAGGCTGAGAGCTGACAGTGTCGAAGGAACTACCGCGTGAAAACTTTTCTTTACTACTTTCTCTATGAGTTCCTGCAGGGGTTTTTTTTTGTCTGTCAATAGAAAAAAAAATCTGCCGTTATCTATAAATACGAGCCAAGCTCTATCTCCCCTACTTAAAAATCAAGTCTGTGTATGTATGTATCACATATACACTTGTTTGAGGTGTAAGAATGCCTGTGTATGCCAACGAGGAAGTAAGAAAGTAAAGATGGAAGAAATGAAAATAGAGTCATGTTTATCCGCCCGGTTGGAGAGCAAAGGTTATCCCGGAAAAGCAATGTTTATGTCTAGAACTCCCGCCGTCTCGGTTCCTTTATGTAATCCGCTGTTGCCTAGTCAGCCGCCATCTTGTCTTGCTCGACCTCCATGTGTTGCGTTAAACGGCACGCGGGAAAAACACTAAAATCGGTGACCAGGTTGCCAGACAGGATGGGTTGGATTTTCAAGAGTGCGGTCAACGGCTGACCACTGTTTACACGTGAAGCGTTATTTTTTGTTTTTTGTTTTTAACCAAACCAATCATAAGCACATACAGGCACATTTTTATATGTACAGTGATATGTAAAAAGAAAATGCCTGATGTATAAGTATTTCAATTCCGCAACTCATTGCAAATATTTTCCTTTCAAGAAATTAGAATTTTGATATGATAATTGCAACAGGATATGCGTTGTGGTGCAGTGGATATCGACTCGAAACGAGAAATTGGAGAAGCGATTTCGAATTCCAGTTGAATTCCTTGCATTCACTTACGCAATAATACTCTTGAGAAAGATATTAAACCGTCTCTTCCCTCAAGTCATGGGTTAAATAACAGGACAGATTGGGTTCTATAAACTTAGCTGGCAACCAGTCCAGACAATAATCTTCTGCCCAGTCAATTATGTCTCTTTCGAAACATGATCGCCCATAGCGTGTATCACGTATGGCACTTAACTGACTAAGTGTATATAATAGTTGAAAATATAATTAAAACTTCTACTGGGCATAAAATGGGGGATCGTTTATTTTTATGAAGTAATAAACTGATCTTCACTAATTATACTTACTATAATGTAATATAATCTATCTCTTTTCCCTCCAGCTATGAGTTAAATGGCAGGACAGATTGGGTTCTATAGCCTTGGTCGGCAACCAGTCAACCGCAGAAAACAATGGCAACCTATTGCGGGATAATCTTTTGCCCAGTCAGTCATGTCTCTTTCGAGTCATGATCGCCTAAAGCGTGAATCCCGTATGGCACTTAACTGACTGACCTTAATGAAAATTATCTGGACGCGGAATATTATTTAAGTAGCACGCAGTGAATAAAGGCTTTTCATGGGTTTTGTATATGAACCAAACCGAGTTTTAAAAACAAGAGCAAAAGAATTCTACAACTAAAGTATTTGCGAATCCTGAGTTAAAACGATAGTTTTGTTTAGGTCTTTTACATATGGTAATATATATTAGTATATTATTATAGTATATTAAATACAGTATAATAAGTGAAATACTTTATTAAATAAAGATTTCTTCTTTTACTTGTCTTTTTCCGTATTTATCTGTTCTTGAATATTTTAATTTAGAAAATTTTCCCAACTGGTAGAACACATGCTTTACTAACCCATTATTATTAATCAACGCTTTCATCCACAAGAACACTTAGCTCAGTTCACAAAAGCTTTGGTTGAGTAAACCAAAAAGTGAATTGATCAAAAGAGTCGTGAGTTCAATACTTGCACACAGCAAAAGGAAATGAAATTTAGAGATTTGCGTTTCTCATGGGAATTAACTGAAACTGATATATCCGGATGAGGAATCACACGTAGAATTAGAACATTCTACTTTCGTGGACTTTATTCAAAGATCGGCTCAAAATTCAAATGTATATCACCTGAAGAAGGATCGAGAGTATAACGGCCGAAACATCGTCAATATGACAATAAAGAGATTGGACGATGTATATAGTGTGAGCAGTTACAATGATACAACTCAGATATATATAGAGATGAATGACGGATCTTTACATGATTTTCTGTCCTTTATATACTATGTCCATTCCCGACGTGGGTGATCATGACTCACCACTGTCGCTTGGCCTCTCTTACTCTAAGCTATGTTTGAGCCAAGCAAATATTTTAAAAAAATACCATACCTATAGATTAGTCTACAATAAAGTACCCAGTTCGATTTTCATATGCCATCTCAGCGTTTTATGCCGTTTCTGAGGGGTTTGCGTAATATTCCTCTTTAGGAGTTGAAACTACCTGCCTCGTCATAGTCCACTCGATCGATTGAGTAACCCTGTTAAAGAGTACCTGTTCGCGGATGTGCAATTACATCCTGTCTCATCTCTTTCAGAAGGAACAGTTTTTACGAGCTTTTTATATTCAATGAATATATAGAACGGATGTGCGTTGTGGTGCAATGAATATCGACTCGGAACGACAAATCGGGGAGTCGAGTTCAAATTCCAGTTGAATCCATTGTATTCCCTTATGCACAAATACTCTTGGAAAAGATATTAATCCGTCTCTTCCCTCCAGTTATGGGTTAAATAATAGGACGGATTGAGTTCTATAACCTTGGTCGACAACCAGTCTACTGCAGAAAGCAATGGCAACCTACTGCAGGATAATCTTCTGCGCAGTCAGTCATGTCTCTTTCGAGACATGATCGCCCAAAGCGTGTATCACATATAGCATTTAACCGACTGACTGAATATAATAGCTGAAAACATAATTAAAACTTCTACTGGGCATAAAGTGGGGGATCGGATTTCCGTTGTTATGAAGTAATAAACTGACCCCCTACTAATTATACTTAGTATAATAATGTAGTATAATCTATCTCTTCTCCCTCCAGCTATGAGTTAAATAACAGGACAGATTGGGTTCTGTAGCCTTGGCTGGTAACCAGTCTACCGCAGAAAGCAATGGCAACCTACTGCAGGATAAACTTCTGCGCGGTCAGTCATGTCTCTTTCGAGACATGATCGCCCAAAGCGTGTATCACGTATGGCCTTCAAGTAACTGAATATACAGCAAGATTAAAAGAATTCATGCAGCACTCCATGGAATACATTTCCAGGAACGCATTGAGAGAAAATTCTGTTGAAGAATGTAGCTATGTGTCTGGCAAAAAAAGACTGTTTCATCTCACGCAAATACCATTATATCCAACGCGAACGCTTTGAAATATTTTTAACAAGGCGCTGTTTGTAAGACCAAAATATACAACGCTGACGCGCATCATCTCAAGAGAAATAAGGCTTCTTGTCGATAAGAACCGAGAGAAAGGAAGAATGCTTAAAATGAGGATATGGCTACATTGCAAAAACACAAAGAAAGCGAAGAAATATTTTGTTGCATCTGTGTCAGATCTTTTCAAGGCTGAATGTCATATTTTGCAACAATGTGAGACAATCTAATAAACGTATATAGCGTTATACTCTGACACACACACACACACACACACACACACATATATATATATATATATGTACATATATATATATATATATATTTATGCATGTGTGTGTATATATATATATATATATGTGTGTGTACATATATATATATTTATGTATGTGTATATATATATATATATATATACAGTAGTGTGCAAAAGTATTAGGACAAGAACTATTTTATCTTTTATGAGGCATGTTGACAAAAATAAACAATTTAATTTAAGTAATTTTATTTGATTTACTCAACAAATGCATTAACAAGAAAAAATACTTGCTAGAAAATAAATTTAATATTAAGGATAATAGCCTTTCGCTTTGAAATAATAAAATAATTGCAACAATTTACCAATCGCACCTAGTATATATATGTATATATTTATGTATGTGTGTACTTATATATATATATATATATATATATATATATATATATATATATATATATATACAGTATTGTGCAAATGTATTAGGACAAGAATTATCTTATCTTTTATGAGGCATATCGACAGAAAATAAACAATTTAATTAAAGTAATTTTATTTGATTTACTCAACAAATGCTTTAACACTTGTTACAAAATACTTGTTACAAAATACTTGTTACAAAATATATTTAATATTTAGTATAATAGCTTTTTGCTTTGATCACAGCCTTCATTCTTTCAGATATTGACATCACAAGCTTCTTCAATGTATCTGATGGTATCTCCTCCCAAGCAGCTTGTATTTGTTCACAAATTGTCTTTCGAAGTACCATTACATTTATCAATTTTTTTATTCAAAATATTCTATAGATGTTCATTAGATTAGTTTCTAAATAACCTGTTGAATAGAGAATAGGAAAAATGAAATATAACTTCTTTTTAATACATTTCTTTTACACCTAGTTTTAAATGATCAATATTTATTAGCAATTTACTTGGCTTTTCAACCTGTATTTGAATTTCAGTGAGGCTTTTAGGAAAATCACCCCTGTCCTAATATTACCGGTAGTGTGCAAAATGTTAGAACAGGGGTGATTTAAAACTTAAATTTAAGATAGTTTTGCCCTAACACTTTTGCCGACGAAACATATATATATATATATATATATATATATACGCAAAAAATAAATATGCATAATAGTATAATGAAAGTTATTTACCTGGGCGCCAATGGTTCATTAATTAGAGTCCGTCAGAGCGTGCATCCCAGATCTGTTCTCTGAATGTGAACTGTTCACTTTCTCATCTATGATTGGTATATATATATATATATATATATATATATATATATAATTCCTGCCACGTGAGCGTTCAATGAAAAAAAAACACCGTCACATGAGCGTTCTTAAAAAGAAAAACGGAAACGTTAAAATCAGTTATTAAAAATCGCCTGAAGACACCACTCATGGTAGAAACCTAGGTCGCGTAATAACTCATTTACAAATCAAAAATATTCAAAACTTCTACAATATAATTGTATTGAACACTTTTTAATACAAATGTGCACTAGTCTAACACTATTTTGACCAAAAACTAAGTATTAAGCAATCAAGATGCTCTTGTCTTACAATTGAGCACTTTTAACACTAATGAATTTCAACAATAAACGACACAGATTTTACCAAACGCAAAAACAACAACAAAAAAAAACAACAATAAAAACAAACAAATAAACAAATAGTGCGTGTTAACGAAAAGATACACTTACTGAACGCAAAGATAAAAAAAAAAGAAAAAAAAAAACAATGCAGGAATTAAAAATATTACACACTCTAAAAAATATACCGAAAGCTAACCGGAAAGAATAAATGCTTCAACTACTACAAGAAAAAAAAAAAACAAATGAACAATTTCTTACCAGGATGAGATGGAAAGCATTATTCGCTCTAAATAAATACGCAGGAGCGAAAACGAAAGCAATGTGAGTAATTTCAATTTTAAAACAACGAATTTTCCACCTTTGATCAAGGCATTGATTTATTTTGAAAAAGACATGATTTCTATATTAGACAATATAAAATTTAACTAAACCAAAAACAAATACCAGAAATTACTAAATACCGAATTAAAAAAATAAAAAACAAAAACACAAAACATCCTTATTCAAAGAGATAAATCCAGCAATATATCCGAAACCCGAAAGTATAAGAAAATAAGATGATGGAGGAATTAACAAAATCTTACAAAAAAGCCCCAGATTCATACATTGAAAACATCAATAAGGAGGCTAAAATCATCACATACAAATTAAATTTAAGCAATAAAATACAAATCTTAACTGGCAAACAAGATTTCCTTACAATAAAAGACCACAAAAATGACTTTACCAACAACCTATCATACCGACTTATTAATCCAACAAAGACAGAAGTGGACAAAATAAGCCATCAAATATTAAAAAAAATTATTTGTGACTTGATAAGAACAGCCACTCAAGCAAACTAGTGGAAGAACACTAGTAATTGTAATCCTGGTTTCAAAAACTTCAATGCAAAATTAAATACACGTTCATGAAATATGACATAAAAACTTTTATCCATCAATTTCTGAAAAAGGTTTATTGGAAGCATTTAATTTTGCTAAAATATACATAAAAACACCATCTGAACATATTGCCGCAAATCTATATTTTCCACAAAGGTAAAGCATGGATCAAGAAATTAAACAACGGAGAATTCGATGTACCACAAGGATCATATGATGGAGCAGAAATTTCAGAATTGATGAGCATATACATTTTAAACAAAATAACAAAATAGATCGCCGAGGAAAATGTATGTAGATCTATTCTCGATATGGGCACGTGAGTGTCTGTATGTGACTCTTTTCTGGATGATTTTAAACTTTAACTTTTGTATGATTTGTGTTTGAGAAGCAGTTGCCTGGCTGCGAAATAATTATTACAATAGATTTGTAGAATATCCCAAAACTTTTTCAAGAGTATATATATATATATATATATATATATATATATATATTACTAGCGGTATAGCCCGGCGTTGGTCGGCTGTAATGAAAGCTTTAAAACTAATCCATAGTCCTGGAGCTCAGACTCTTTGGACGTTGGCACGAAAGACTAAAGAGCAATAGTTGTTTCCAGTTAAAGCGAAACAGTAGACAAATGAAGAAAAATGAATGGATGTAAGTCAAATTTTGATTTCCTGGTATCGATATCAATAAGTTTTTTCCTCGTAAACTGAATTTTGAAGGCTAAATAAGTCTTCTGAGTAAATGATATCATGGCTGAGACTAAGAACTACAGTTATACCTACTCAGAGCCAAACCCTGAAGCAAAAACTAAAATAAAAGGGCTGAAAAATAAGCAGACATACAGGCAGATCAACAGACACACATAATCAACAAACACCTTGCCTTTTATATATATATATTATCGATTTTCTGCACTATTCTAAGAACTTCAACATTGAAACTTTTGAATAAAGCTTCTTATGTCTTTGTCTATGAGTGTATCAAATTTGGTTAAAATCGGACCACTGCTTCTATAACCCGATTTTTTCGATTATCGATTTTCGATATTTATCGGGGGTACCTCGACACAAACCCTAACTAAGAACAGTCGCAGAAGCTTATAGTACAACTGTGTAAATTTTTAAGAAAATCGGTTTAGCCATTTTGGAGTTTATAGGTAATGGACACACAGAGAAACAGACAGACACAAAGAGACAAAGTTCCATTTATAAATGAGTTTAGATAGATAGATTTATATATATATATATATATATATATATATATATATATATGTGTGTGTGTGTGTGTGTGTGTTTAGGCAGCAGTTTTGCTTTTAAACATGTTTCATTAAAAACAATTGACAATGAAGTTTTTATTATTTTTTATTTAATTTTTCGAGTATTTTTACAGGTTTCCTTTCTGCTGGAAATAAGAAATGTAAAAATGTTCCTAATTATTAACTTTTAAAACTTTTTCAGCCACTTACAGTCCAAATATGAGGATAAAATAACAGTATCGAAAATATAACATTCCTTAGAATGGCCAGTGAAGTGGCTGAAAGCGCTTGGATATCTATCTAGAAAAAGGCTAAAACTTATTAGAACAAATTTAAATTGTTAAACCCTTAAAATGTTTATTTTCGATATCATCCTGTCAGAAATGTCGATGATAATGGTTAGAAAAAAAAGCCTTTTTCTTACACGGAAACATTCATCATTCATTGACTGAGTATTCAATAGCACGTTCAATCCAAATTTATAAAATATTTTTCTTAAAATAATTATTTCAGAGAAACAATTTTCTCAAGTTCAAAAAAAATAGCAGATTTCGAAAATTTAATAAAAACAAATGCCAAGAGACAGAGGAATATTCAACACATTTCTGGATAAGAAAAAGTTCGAAATTATTCAAATAAATGATTATTTTTCAATTTTTTTAAAAAGTTTCTTTTTGTTCGTAATGTGCTAAATGTTTACCGACTCCTGGCTCTTTTTTATCTTCAAAATTAATATTTTCTTTTTTGAATAACCCTAGATGTACAAAAACATACGATACCAAAATCATTATACCACATTATACTGAAATAGAATCTATAAGAATTAATTCCAGAAGCTGAGTAGAGTATTAAGAGACAGGAAAACTTTGCTAGAAACCAATAGAGTACTGGATTGCTATGTGGTGTCAGTTCTTCAATATGGCAGTGAATACTGGACAATATCATCAAAGATGAAGGAAAAACTTGAAATGTTGTTATATAGAAGGATGATATGAATATAAAGTGGGGGATCTATTCCATATTACAATCAATATATAAACTGAACCCTCACTTTGTGGTCAGAGCAGATTCTATACATTTGTATTCCTGAGGTCTAAAAGCACAAGAATGCATTCCAGGAGCTGAGTAGAGTATTAAGAAACAGGACAATTTCACTAGAAACAAAGAAAATAGTACTGGATTGCTATGTGGAGTCAGTTCTTCAATATGGCAGTGAATGCTGGACAATATCATCAAAGATGAAGGAAGACCCTAAAGCAACTGAAATGTGGTTCTACAGAAATACTACGGATATCATAGATCGAGCCTGTGAGCAATGATGATGTTTTGGAAAGGATAGAAACGAAAAGGAAATTAATATTGAGCATCAGGAAGAGACAACTAAAGATCCTGGGACGGGCAATAAAGAAGGAGGGCTTGGAGAATCTGATACTAACAGGACAGATAGATGGAAAAAGAGACAGAGGAAAGCAGCGAACAACATATTTAAAGGGCCAGAGCAGGTGGATGACAGAACGGGGGTTGCGTGTAACAGGAAAAAGCGTGCTAAGAGCCACCAGAGATAGGGAGATGTGGAGGGCCATGATTACACACTAACAACAATCCAGAAAAAAACATTATAAGAAATTTAATACGTAGGTATATATCATGATTTATTACAAAAAACCTAAAAAAAAAAGGTTCAACATCATCATCAACAATGACCCGGAAAAAGAAAACAAATTCACATTTCTAACCAACCAATGTTGCCTTTGATTTGAAAAACCACATGTCAGTTTCTTCAGGTTTTCTTTCATCTTTGATGATATTTTTCTTTCATCTTTGATGATATTGTCCAGCATTCACTGCCATATTGAAGAACTGACTCCACATAGCAATCCAGTACTATTTTCTTTGTTTCTAGTGAAATTGTCCTGTTTCTTAATACTCTACTTAGCTTCCGGAATTAATTCTTATGGTTTCTATTTTAGTATAATGTCGTATAATGGGTTTGCTATCGTATGTTTTTGTAAAAAAAAAAACCTCTTATAACAATTCAGTCGCATACAGGGGGTTCTAAATGTTGGTGGACTGCAAATGACAACATTTTTTTGAAATTACATATACGATTATATTTGCTAATACTGTAAATTAAATTTTAATGTATATGATAATACAAAAGCGCTTAAAGTTTTATCTACGCAGGTGCTGAAATTGTTGTCCATCATAATTTACACAAGTTTGAAGTCTGCCCCTCACGCTTTGACGAACAATTTTGCACAAGTCTTTTTTTATGTATTAATTACTTGAAATGTATTTCTTATGTTTTTTTTTCTTTCAAATCACCAATTCTTTTCGACTATAGACTTTGTCTTTGAGTACATCTCAAAATAAGGAATCTATTGGGGTCAAGTCAGGTGAATATGCTGACCAATTAATTGGACATCTTCGGCCAATCCATTTCTCAGGAAATGTTTCATCAAAATACTCACGGACTGCTCTTCAATAACATAATATAATGAACACCATTGTAATAATGTAACCGATAGACGAACCTATTCCATCTATTGTCTACCTACTTTTGGACCATGCTGTACATTGCTTTCTCTACTGCATTGTAATACCGTTTAATGTGCAACTTATCTAACAATAGCTTCAGTGAAATACATTTAATCAACAGAAAGAAAAAACACAACACGAAATCGGCAAATCTTTGACAGCAAAAAGGTGTTTTATCAGAAAAATTCAAAAAAGTAACCAAAATTTCTCGAGGTATTAAGTAAAAAAATCAAGCAAATTCCGAAAACAAAATTGTGCGTAAAACATTATAACCCGATTATTAAAAAGATTTCATAAAAAATAAGTTTGAGTTTGAGTTTGAGTTTTGTTTAACGGCATATCAACACCTCTGTGGGTTATTTAATGCCAAAAAAGTTAAATTTTTTCTTAATGTTCGGTTATAGTGAGAAGGTTGATTTAGTCTGACTTTAATGAAAAAAATTTGTTTTTATTCTTTTTTATTTTAAAAACTGAAAATGTCTTGTAGTTTTGTATTCAAAAATGTTTTGCTGAGAATATTTTTTCCGAAAAAATGTGTTATGGTAATATTTTTTTTTCTTCAAAAATGTATTGTTGGTAATATTTTTCCTTCAAAAATGTATATTTTTCTATAAATGTCTTTTTTTATGCATATATTTCTATAAAAGTCTATTTTTATATATTTATAGTGTTTTGACCCCAGTTTGAAGATTAACTGTTTGCCCATAGCTTGGACCCTAACAGGTGTTACCACTCCGGGTAGACATGGAAATAACAGCAGTTAAGAGGTGGTTCCATGCTCCTCACAACCTCCCAATCAAACACCTTGCTACCGGATGCAGATTACGGTCATGCCCAGGACCATCATAAAAATAAGGAAAACACAAAGTCTCAGGTGAATATATATATACATATATAGTTAAGTACAAAGAATTTGGCACTTTAACTGAGAAAGTTTATGCCGACTTTGAAGTTTCGTGAGCACACAGTTATGAGGCTGTCGCTCACCAGGACTAGTTTGTTGATGAAAACTGGCCCTTACGAGTGAAAGTATTAAATCGGTGTCCTCACAAAACTTTGAAGTCGGTAATTTAAAATACAGAAATACAGGCAGATAAACAGACACACACACAAACATCTTGCTTTATATATATTATCGATTTTCTGCACTATTGTAAGAACTGCAACTTTGAAACTTCTGAATATCGTTTCTTATGTCTTTGTCTATGGGTGTATCAAATTTGATTAAAATCTGACCACTCCTTCTATAAACCGATTTTTTTATTATCGATTTTCGATATTTATCGGAGATACCTTGACACAAAACCTAGCTAAGAACACTCGCAGACGCTTATAGTACAACTGTGTAGATTTTCAATAAAATCGGTTCAGCTGTTTTGGAGTCTATAGTAACGGACACACACACAGACACACACAGACAAAGTTCCATTTCTAAATAAGTTTAGATATTAGTCACTTTTAGACTATTAGCTCATGTCTTTAGTAGTGTAAAATGATAATATTAGTAATATTAAACAAAAGCAACAATAATAATAAAAATATTAATAATAACAATAATAATAATTGCAATAATAAGAATATCAATAATAATATTAATAATAACAGTAATAATAACTTATAAGTACCTAGTTGTAAATAAGAGGGATAGAATTCACCATCATAAAAAGAAAGAAATAATGCGTTAAGAATACTACAGAAGAGTACGAATGATATTAAAACTGAATTGAATTCTTAGAAAATAATTATGGTCATTAATAACCTTACCATCCCAGTTGTCCAATATAGTTCCAAAATCTTGAACGGGATTCTAAATTACATCAGACGAATAGATTCTAAAGCAAGAAATTTTCTTTGTAAGATGCATAATCCAAAGACTGATGTAGACCGTTTATACATACCCCGAAAAGAAGGTGGAAGATATCTTATTTAGCTAGAATTGTCATACAAGACAACAGCTATTAGCTTACAAACATACATGAAAAAAACAAGGAACTGGATAATACAATTAGTCAAACGTCATGAAAACAGAAAAAATATTCAATAATGAATGAAGCCAGTAAATACAGACAAGATTTGCATTTAGTAGATTCTGCAGAAAACCAAGGCAGAGTCCAAGAACCAAATGTTGCAGTAAAATATATGAAAAAGCAATAAACAGATGAAACAACGCTGGCAAGACAAACTTCTGCATGGCCCATATTCAGAACGTGCCAATAAACCCAATGTTGATAAAGTTAATACTCATCGATGGTTACGTGCATCTTGATTAAAGTCTAAAACTGGTGGCTCTATTCTTACAGCGCAAGACCAAAGTCTTTTCACTAGGAACTTTCAGGCAAATGTCATACATAATAATGCGGATACAAAATGCAGATTCTGTTACAAATACCAGGAAACAATAGACCATCTAATCTCAGGATGTTCTGTATTTGCCCCAAATGAATATAAAAATCGTCACGATAGAGTGGGGCAATATTTACATTGGACAATGGGCAAACACTTTGAAAAATCTGTAAACAAACCCTGGTATAAACATCACCCAGCACCAGTTACAGAAATAGAAGACGTTACCATTCTATGAGATTACACCATTTACACAGAAAAGAAAATTGAAGCAAATAAGCCGGACATAATTGTCAAAATCCAAAAAGAGAAAGCTTTCCTACTAAGTGATATGATTTGTCCAGCAGATTTAATATAGCAACCAAGGAATTTGAAAAACTATCAAAATTTAAAGATCTGGAAATTAAAATAGAAAAAAAAAGCGAAAATTGAAAGCAATAGTAGTACCAGTAATAGTAGATGCACTTGGAATGATAAAAAATGGAAGAAAACAACACATTGAAGAAATTCCTAAAAATCTCATCTTAAGAGATATACAAAAATTGTCTTGTTAAGTACAGCCCACACACTAAGGGAACTTTGTCTATGTAACACTAAGGGTGATAGGGGATAGCCATAACAACACATCACGTCTTATATATTTTTAGATTCTAAGTTGTTTTTTGTTTTGTTATTTCTACAATGTTAATTTACAAATCATACTAATTAAACCATAACTGGTACGGGAAAAGAAGTGGTTTCATGCCTTTTCCAAAGGTATTTGCGCATGAGGGAATAAAATGAACCCGATTGGTATTGGAACTTGGCTCCCCGTTTTCCCCTTTCGAAATGTTATCAATTACACCACCCGCACATCTAAACTTACGGTGACTAGTCTCCCCAAGCAATACTTATCTAGGTACTGACCAGTATCACAGACACACACATTGACAAAGTTCCATTTATAAATAAGTTAAGATGAATTATTTATAATCCTTTAGTTGCATAAATATGAGTAAAAACAAATTGTATTGTTTCTTAAATTTATTTAATTTAATAATTATACCAAAGCAACCAAATAAATTTTGAACTATGTATACACACAAAGATGGAATAATTTAAAGAATGCCAAACTTTAACCTGTGCGCCAAAAACGTTTATATTATCATGTGTATTAATTTAGAATTTATTCAATGCTTCCAGTCCATGCGTGAAATTTATCCTGACGCTATTTTGCCGTTTTAATCAACAAACGATAAAGAAAGAGAAATGGCGGGAAAGTTATTTTTGCTTTCTGTTCAATTTCAAACTGTAATACATTAACACCGCTGCCATCCACCTCTCAGCTATAGCCTTGACACTGTTTTCTTTTTAATATCATGCACATGTGTGCCTTCTCTATCGCCCATTTTTCTCTCCCCTTATCTTTCCTTCTCTCCTTTCTTTACTCAGAAATTGAGTGCTACAGTCGACTGATTCAAGCTGCACCACTGGTATAGTGACCCGAATACTTAGTGACGGACTGGGGTAATGGGGGAAGTGGGAGTAAGGATCGATATTTCCTGTTGCACAACCGCCTGTTACATCGGAGGATCGATAATCGGCTTTACATGGAAACGGTGGGGAGAACGATGATTACGTTCGTGGGCGCCAGTTTATGTTGCTTCTATCAGGTTTTTTCTAGATCTGAATAGGATTGTTGTTGTTGTTGTTGTGTGTGTGTGGTCGGGGAGAGCGGGTGAGAGGGGAAAAGAGAAAGAGTAGGGAAGATCAAAAGTCTACCGGATGAGAGGATTTGTATCGGAATCCTTGTTAAAATGTGTTTTTATGCCTATTCAACTGTACATCAAATATAGACACCCCTTATATGCGTTGTGGTGCAGTGGATATCGACTCGGAACGACAAAACGGGGAGCCGAGTTCGAATTCCAGTTGAATTCCTTGCATTCACAAATACCCTTGGGAAAGGTATTAATCCGTCTCTTCTCTCCAGTTATGGGTTCTATAGCCTTGGTTAGCAACTAGTTTACCATAGAAAGCAATGGCAATCTACTGCGGGATAACCTTCAGCACAGTCAGTCATGTCGCTTTCGAGACATGATCGCCCAAATGTTGTATCATGTATGGCACTTGACTGACGTATATGTGTCCTTCCTTTTTATTTCTATTTACTAATGTCTAATTAACCTGAAACAAGGCCTCAGTTTATATAAATAAACAAACGACACAATGAACCCAGAGGTAAAATCAACATTCAATTCCTGAATTTCTTTGACAAAGAAATCAGAAAAAAATCAGGAATGCAGTGACTCAAATAAAGTGATAAAACTGTTTCCAACCAACCATGAAGCCAACTGATGCTGCAATGAACCAGTCATAGACAAGATTGATCTCAGACAGAGGAACGCCATCTTTATTTTAGACAAAACATTAATTCGAGGGCGTTGTGCGCCCCCAGGCCGAACATTTTCAAACACAGATTTTGACAACACATAACATTTAGCCAAATATAAAAGAAGTTGTTGTATCCTTGAAATTCACTTCATGATTTAATGAATAGTCTCTTCCATTACGAGAAGAATCATTATGTCTGGACATCGTTCTAGGAAGTAAACACATCACGAAAGACACACTTTTACCATCTATTCATTTATTATTATTATTATTATTATTATTATTATTATTATTATTTCTATTATTATCATATATTTTACACCACACACACACAAAAATAGACATACACACAGGTATATACATATATATATATATATATATATATATATATATATATAATATCGTTACTTCATCATTTGCATATAACCTAGGTAATTATCTTAGCACTCACAGTAGTCATCCACATACAAACCCGTTTCGCTGTATCACAGCTCATCAGTGTGGCTAGACATATACACTTGCTTCATATATATATATATATATATATATATATATATATATATATATATACTATAGTCATTCGCAAACAGATCTGTTTCGCTGTATCACAGCTCATCAGTACGGTTAGACTCCGATTGCATTTTAACTCGAATTTGCGTCAGTCGGCGATTCTACCTCTGGGCCACGAGCGTTCGGTAGAAGAAGGCAAACTTTTTAGCGCATACATCATTATACACGCCCAATAGCTAGAGTGATCTAATTTATTATTGAATGAGCGATGCGTATATGCCGAAGTAACTACTGTTTTCAAAGTCTCCCATTCTTCCAGAGAATCCGCATGTATATATATATATATATATATATATATATATATATATGTCATCCATATACAAGCCTGTTTTGCTGTTTCACAGCTCATCAATGTGATTCTACCTCTGAGCAATGGGCTCTCAGTAGAAGAAGGTGGACATTATCTTGTTATATACAATGTAAACACACACCAGTAGCCATGAGTGTTCAAATTCATTACTGAATGAACGATTGCACGCCACACAACAAACATTGCCTGAGGGAAAGAATCTACCTCGAAACATAGAAATTTCCGTGCCGCAATGTACAATTAAGTCATAACTATATGATTATATATATATATATATATATGATACGGAATTAAAATCTTAGAAATGTTAAAATCCGTCTCTTATTAATAAATCTCTGAAGAAACTTAAAAATTAAAGACACTTTTCTTACCTGTTCTTTATTGATTTTATCACACACACACACACACACACACACACACATATATATATATAAATATAAATATATAGTCAGTGTATAACTATTCTTTTGTGTATGTGTGGCTGTGTGAAGGCATTTTTTGAAAGGTGTTTTCTGTAAAAGTAATTTTAAAAAGTGAGGGAAAGAGAACTCAATTTGGCAGTAACAGATGGAGTGGGTAGCACACAGTACACAAACTCTATCATGTAAAGACAGAAAAAAAATAAAAACGTTCTTAGAAATGTTACTGAATATTAGGAAAATGACTTTAAAATTCTATCACATTAATAGCCTATGACTGAATGAACTGTGAACGAGCACCGATGCATAAATTCAATAAAACACACACACACACACACACACACACACATATATATATATATATATATATATATATATATATATATATATATATATATATATAAGCAATTCGTAGAAAAGATATAAGAATTTCTTAAGTTCATATAGTTTTTGTAGGAAACATATTTACAGTAACAGCTGCTCGGAGTTTATAAGAAAAGTTATTTTCTTTCTCGACTTTTTTGTACATATTACTACGTTCCAACCTGGAACATATCTGTCCAGGTATGTTTTTTTCGATTTAGTAGCTATTCAATAGGACGTGCGTTGTAGTGCAATGGATATCGACTCGGATCAAGAAATCTTCTGCCCAATCAGTCATGTCACTTTCAAGACATGATCGCCCAAGCATGTTTCACGTATGGCACTTTACTGACTGACTGTCTTTCTAGTGAGTGTACCAATTTGACCACATTCTAGATATACGTCCACGTTAATTAAAACACTTTTTAATTGATGTTGATACTGGTCAGTACCTAGATTAGTTTTTGCTTGGGGAGGCTAGTCACCGTAAGTTTACAGGTGGTGTCATGGATAACTCTTCGAATGGGGAAAACGGGGAGACAAGTTCCAATACCAGTCGGGTTCATTTTATTCCCTCACGCGCAAATACCTTTGGGAAAGGCATGAAACCACTTCTTTTCGCTTACCAGTTTTGTTTTAATTACTAGGATTTGTTAATTATCACTGTAGAAAAAAACACAAAACAACTTAGAATCTAAAAATTTATAGGACGTGATGTGTTGTTATGTCTTTCTTTCATATTTTGTCTATCTCCCCTATCACCCCTAGAGTTACATAGACAAAGTTCCCTTAGTGTGTGGGCTGTACTTAACAAGACAATTTTTGTATATCTCTTAAGATGAGATTTTTAGGAATTTCTTCAATGTGTTGTTTTCTTCCATTTTTTATCATTCCAAGTGCATCTACTATTACTGGTACTACTATTGTTTTCAATTTTCGCTTTTTTTCTATTTTAACTTCGAGATCTTTATATTTTGATAGTTTTTCAAATTCCTTGGTTGCTATGTTAAATCTGCTGGACAAATCATATCACTTAGTAGGAAAGATTTTTCTTTTTGGTTTTTGACAATTATGTCCAGTTTATTTGCTTCAATATTCTTTTCTGTATAAATGGTCTAATCTCATAGAATGGTAACGTCTTCTATTTCTGTAACTGGTGATGGGTGATGTTCATACCAGCGTTTGTTTGCAGATTTTTCAGAGTGTTTGCCCATTGTCCAATGTAAATATTGCCCCACTCTATCGTGACGATTTTTATATTCATTTGGGGCAAATACAGAACATCCTGAGATTAGATGGTCTATTTTTTCCTGGTATTTGTCACAGAATCTGCATTTTGGATCAACATTATTATGTATGATATTTGCCTGAACGTTCCTGGTGAAAAGACTTTGGTCTTGCACTGTAAGAATAGAGCCACCAGTTTTAGACTTTAATCAAGATGCACGTAACCATCGATGAGTATTAACTTTATCAACATTGGGTTTATTGGCACGTTCTGAATATGGGCCATGCAGAGGTTTGTCTTGCCAGCGTTGTTTCTTCTGTTTATTGCTTTTTCATATATTTTACTGCAACATTTGGTTCTTGGACTCTGCCTTGGTTTTCTGCAGAATCTACTAAATGCAAATCTTGTCTGTATTTACTGCCTTCTTTCATTATTGAATATTTTTTCTGTTTTCATGACGTTTGACTAATTGTATTATCCAGTTCCTTGTTTTTTTCATGTATGTTAGTAAGCTAATAGCTGTTGTCTTGTATGAAAATTCTAGCTCAATAAGACATCTTCCACCTTCTTTTCGGGGTATGTATAAACGGTCTACATCAGTCTTTGGATGATGCATCTTAGAAAGAAAATGTCTTGCTTTAGAATCTATTCGTCTAATGTAATTTAGAATCCCGTTCAAGATTTTGGAACTATATTGGACAACTGGGATGGTAAGGTTATTAATGACCATAATTCTTTTCTAAGAATTCAATTCAGTTTTAATATCATTCGTACTCTTCTGTAGTATTCTTAACGCATTATTTCTTTCTTTTTATGATGGTGAATTCTATCCCTCTTATTTACAACTAGGTACTTATAAGTTATTATTACTGTTATTATTAATATTATTATTGATATTCTTATTATTGCAATTATTATTATTGTTATTATTAATATTTTTATTATTATTGTTGCTTTTGTTTAATATTACTAATATTATCATTTTACACTACTAAAGACATGAGCTAATAGTCTAAAAGTGACTAATATCTAAACTTATTTAGAAATGGAACTTTGTCTGTGTGTGTCTGTGTGTGTGTCCGTTACTATAGACTCCAAAACGGCTGAACCGATTTTATTGAAAATCTACACAGTTGTACTATAAGAGTCTGCGAGTGTTTTTAGCTAGATTTTGTGTCGAAGTATTTCCGATAAATATCGAAAATCGATAATCAAACAAATCGGGTTATAGAAGGAGTGGTCCGATTTAAGTCAAATTTGATACACCCATAGACAAAGACATAAGAAACGATATTCAGAAGTTTCAAGGTTTTGGTTCTTACAATAGTGCAGAAAATCGATAATATATATATATATATATATATATATATATATATATATATATATATATAAAGGCAAGATGTTTGAATGTGTGTTTGTTTATTTGCCTGTATTTGTTTCAGCCCTTTTATTTTAGTTTTTACTTCGGGTTTGGCTCTGAGTTGGTATAATTGTAGTTCTTAGTCTCGGCCATGATACCATTTACTCAGAGGACTTATTTAGCCTTCAAATTCCAGTTTACGACGAAAAAAACTTATTTGATATCGATAGCAGGAAATCAAAATTTGACTTACATCCATTCATTTTTCTTTCAGTCTACGGTTTCGCTTTAACTGGAAACAACTATTGCTTTTTAGTCTTTCGTCCAAAGAGTCTGAGCTCGAGGACCATAGATTAGTTTTAAAGCTTTCATTACACCCGAGCAACGCCGGGCTATACTGCTAGTTGGTTGATAAAATAAACGCATACAGCCAATTATATGTATTATAATACTATTCTCTCTCTCTCTCTCTCTCTCTCTCTCTCACTGTTTTTTCCTTTCATTTTATTATTTTTTCACCACCAGGAAAGGCGATAAAACCACTAAGACGCAACAAGTCTTTGGGCGAGAAAGAGTATGATAAAACTTGAGTTAGGAGAAAGAACAATAAAATAATAATGTTCCGGAAGATACAAGATAGCGATTAGCACTGCGTTTAAATTCTTGAAGATTGTAGGCATTGAGGAAGCAAGAAACCAAAAGAGATTTACACAGACCAGTTATCTCTTTCTAATTGTGTTTTGTCGTTGCTCTTCATTCAGTAAGGAGATCGATCACTCCGTTCGTTTTTTTTTTAAATATTGTAAAGAAATCGCACATTTTCAGTTATTTCTCTGGTTAGACATTATACAGCAGTATTGCACATATACTTTGTTTTTAATGTTATTTTTGAAACCGTTATTATATTATTCAACCTCTGAACAAGTCCATTGGCCCCGAAACATTCACTATCAACTTCTCTCTCTAGACGTCAATACTGTAACTGGTTCTTATCGACACTGCTCTACAAGGACTCATACCGAAGGTCGTGAAGGAAAGTGGTACGTAAAGAGTAAAAATCAAATGCAAGAAGATCGAATGTATAGTTGTTCACAAAAGAAATGGCTCAACATGCAAATTACAAATTACAAATTGAAGATACCAAAACCAAACAAAAATTTATATATCTGGAAATCTTTTTAACAGAGGACGAAATTCGAAAGATACCATTCTAAGAAAAGTATTAAGAATCAGGAAAATTAAGTTAATAACAAACAAATTAGTACTGAACTGTTATATAATATTAGGTTGTCCCAAAAGTTCTCAAACACTTGCGAAATTAGTTTATCTGGTCCAGCACAATCGAGACAAGCGATGGATTCAGAAAGGGCAAGAGACACCGTCGGTTCCAAAACAAGACTGATTAGCCAAGAAAGTCATGTTCTGCGTTTAGTGGAACTTTGAAGGAATCGTGCATTTTGAGTTGGATCCGAATGGTCGGGCCATCAGTGCCGAACTTTACTGTCAGCAACTTGAGCGGGTCTACGAAAAGTTGAAGCAAAAGTACCCGGCTCTGATCAACCGAAAACGTGCTTTGGTGCAGCAGGACAATGCTAAGCCACACACCGCCAAGAAGACCAAAGACAAGTTTGAAGAGCTGGACGGCGTTGAGATTCTGCCACATCCAGCCTACAGTCCTGACTGTGCTCCATCAGATTACGGCCTTTTCCGCTCAATGCAACTCTTTCTGAAGGGCCGCCGAATCGACTCGTTTAAGGAAGTCGAGGAAGCGTGTCACGAATTCTTTGATTCGAAGCCGGCTGAATGGTACTTTGACCAGATCCGAAAGCTTGCAGATCGATGGCAGAAAGTCTTGGAAAATGATGGTCTTTATTTTGAGCAATAATTTTTGTTGTTTTTGCGAGTAAAATTTCAATTTTTGCAAGTGTTTACGAACTTTTGAGACAACCTAATATTTGTGTTACCGTGTGACAAATAGTAAACCTTAGATTACTTGGCGAGTAAAATTTCAGTTTTTTGCAAGTGTTTACGAACTTTTGGGACAACCTAATATCAGTCCTCTTATATGGCAGTAATTGCTGGAAAATCTCTTTCCAGTTGAAGAAGAGGTTTTTGAACCACCAGACCAAAGTAGATTTATAAATGTGCAAAATGGATTCTGACGAGAAAAAAATTCCTAGCACTAAATGCAGCTATGGGTTCGATGTAGTCATTTTACTTGAGATCATTTGAGAGAGTAAGGCCAAGGAGGCGAAGCGTGTTGCTCTCTAGGAGATTAGCGTCATCTATTCCGACGGCAGGCAAGAAAGTTTTCATAATGTGGTTTAAGAAGAGAAGCTCCCTTTTGAAAGCATTAGAATTAACGAGCCATTTCCTACCCCATTCAATCACGGATTGCAGGTCCTTTTGAAGAGTATCAGTTAGGTTTACTTTGTCACACTTGAGAGATTTCTTATTGAGACGGGGCTAAATGGTGGCTTTGTGGAGTTTACACACTCACTTTTGCATGCACACATTCATAGTTCATTGTGTAACGCCCGCGCACATAAACATTGCAACTTTCTTAACTTTGATAGGTTGAATAATCGCTGTAGATTTATCATGAGTCAATTTTCGAACCGCAGTTGAGAATATTCTAGAACACGTTTCCATAATGTGTTCATTACACAATAGCTTATTGGTCAATTTATGTCCTGTCACAGATTTTTGCACAAAGGTAAGTAAGTTGAATTTTTCCCACCAGCTCCTTTGGAGCCTCCTAAAATTGTATAAAAGCCACCTGAAATTGATATTTAAGGTAAGTAAGTTGAATTTTTCCCGCCAGCTCCTTTGGAGCCTTCTAAAATTGTATAAAAGCCACCTGAAATTGATATTTAAGGTAAGTTGAATTTTTCCCGCCAGCTCCTTTGGAGCCTTCTAAAATTGTATAAAAGCCACCTGAAATTGATATTTAAGGTAAGTAAGTTGAATTTTTCCTGTCAGCTCCTTTGGAGCCTCCTAAAATTGTATAAAAGCCACCTGAAATTGATATTTAAGGTAAGTAAGTTGAATTTTTCCCGCCAGCTCGTTTGGAGCCTCCTAAAATTGTATAAAAGCCACCTGAAATTGATATTTAAGGTAAGTAAGTTGAATTTTTCCTGTCAGCTCCTTTGGAGCCTCCTAAAATTGTATAAAAGCCACCTGAAATTGATATTTAAGGTAAGTTGACCTTTTCCCGCCAGCTCCTTTGGAGCCTCCTAAAAATTGGATAAAAGCCACCTGAAATTGATATTTAAGGTAAGTAAGTTGAATTTTTCCCGCCAGCTCCTTTGGAGCCTCTTAAAATTGTATAAAAGCCACCTGAAATTGATATTTAAGGTAAGTTGAATTTTTCCCGCCTGCTCCTTTGGAGCCTCCTAAAATTGTATAAAAGCCACCTGAAATTGATATTTAAGGTAAGTAAGTTGAATTTTTCCCGCCAGCTCCTTTGGAGCCTCCTAAAATTGTATAAAAGCCACCTGAAATTGATATTTAAGGTAAGTAAGTTGAATTTTTCCCGCCAGCTCCTTTGGAGCCTCTTAAAATTGTATAAAAGCCACCTGAAATTGATATTTAAGGAAAGTAAGTTGAATTTTTCCCGCCAGCTCCTTTGGAGCCTTCTAAAATTGTATAAAAGCCACCTGAAATTGATATTTAAGGTAAGTAAGTTGAATTTTTCCCGCCAGCTCGTTTGGAGCCTCTTAAAATTGTATAAAAGCCACCTTAAATTGATATTTAAGGTAAGTTGAATTTTTCCCGCCTGCTCCTTTGGAGCCTCCTAAAATTGTATAAAAGCCACCTGAAATTGATATTTAAGGTAAGTAAGTTGACCTTTTCCCGCCAGCTCCTTTAGAGCCTCCTAAAATTGGATAAAACCCACCTAAAATTGATATTTAAGGTAAGTAAGTTGAATTTTTCCCGCCAGCTCCTTTGGAGCCTCTTAAAATTGTATAAAAGCCACCTGAAATTGATATTTAAGGTAAGTTGAATTTTTCCCGCCTGCTCCTTTGGAGCCTCCTAAAATTGTATAAAAGCCACCTGAAATTGATATTTAAGGTAAGTAAGTTGACCTTTTCCCGCCAGCTCGTTTGGAGCCTCTTAAAATTGTATAAAAGCCACCTGAAATTGATATTTAAGGTAAGTTGAATTTTTCCCGCCTGCTCCTTTGGAGCCTCCTAAAATTGTATAAAAGCCACCTGAAATTGATATTTAAGGTAAGTAAGTTGACCTTTTCCCGCCAGCTCCTTTAGAGCCTCCTAAAATTGTATAAAAGCCACCTGAAATTGATATTTCTTCAGTAAGATTTATTTTCCCCACGATTCCACGTCACTGGTTTATAAATCTTACTCACACTAGGAATCGCACATACAGACACATGCCTATAATGTTTAAACTACCAGTGGTCACTATGCTAAACACTCAATATACGACCAGTTGATCTATGTTGAACTTAAGAACATCCTGAGCATTAATGACTAATTCATGAACATTTCGTTTTTTTTTTTCGTGACAAACAAACTTTATTACATTCAACTTGAACTTGTAGAATCACTTCTACATGCACGTACATACTTACATACATATCGCCCTGTACACACGTTCATCCACATATACCCACATACTCTTACATTAGTGCCGCACGTGAGATCTCTTTTTTCCCGCGCTTTATTAAGAAATATATAAGCGGATGTTCACACGTGCTTAAGTCAGTTGTAGACTGTCTTTCGGAGGTAACAATCCGAATGCCGTTAGTTCCTTTCCAACTCGCATACTGCGCTAATTCCATTCAGCAATTAGCTACATCAAAATGTTTCTCTCTCTTATAAATATACTTCACTACTTGTAAAATATTATTCAATTACTGATCAGTAAAACATTATTTCCTTTTTCAGGAACTTTTCCAGCATGAATATTAATACATTTTCTTCAATATTTAAGAGAGAACTTTCTTCACTATATCTTGCATTCACAAATTATTCAACCCATGTAAACTTGCTTATTTTCATTGTGCTTTAAGTTATTTTATTTATGGATTAGTTTTAAAGCTTTCATTATACCCGAGCAACGTCGGGCTATACTGCTAGTTGGTTGATAAAATAAATATGCCGCGTCCATTAATAACAAATATAATGACAATAATCCTTGCGTAGTACAATGTTATTTTCATTGTGCTTTGAGTTATTTTATTTATGAATATAGTGGTTTGGACAACTAACCTACTTTTCACCTTTAAAATTACTACCACTACGGTCAGTCTACATCAACTGGTAACCGAGTTGTCCAGACCCCAACAAACTTACATTCAACAAGTGACTCTCTTTCTAAGAACATTTGGTCTTTGGGAAGAAACTCTTCTCTTACTTATCTATTGTCAATTGTATTGCATGCCTTTTTCAACCAATATTTATACAATCGTTAATACATGTTTACTTGTTGGTTAAATTGGCGTTATTGTTGTCTATTCCTATTTCATGTGTCTGGATCTGTTTGTAACTCGTGTCAAATCTTGAGATGAATATCGAGGGTGGACTTTAGAAATATTCTTGAGGCCCGATCAGCGTAGATCTGGTCATTAATGTCCCTGTGCCAGACCCGATTGAAGTTATCAAAGAACTCCGCTATAGTGTCATCTGCATAGATGCCTACTTAGAAACTGATTACATACTCTTATACTCATAATCTTCATTTTCTACACTTATATAACATTTAGTACCTACTTTGAATTGCAGCTGGACATTGTATCGAGTACACCTTGTACTTTTTTCTCCCTGCTGTTAAGTGTGAATTATTTACATAAGTTGATAAAATAAAGCTATGGAATTATTTTTATTTTCGTCAAAGGTTAGGCAATACCAAACGAATAAAAACATCCTTTTTTTTCGAACAGTTAATAAATAATAAATTTTGTGACGTAAGTGTATTTTAGTTTGACGTCATACAGACTGTTGCCTTTGTTAATATTCAGACCTCAGTAAATAAATAGATTTAAACAGATGTTCTTTTGTATATGCCAGGTCATTCACACTACAAGTGTTACAGGTACAATATATCCCAGTAATACTTGCTGCATATTCGGCTCAACGGCATCCATACCCCATCAGATTTTTCTTGTCACTTTGACAATAAACCCAGCAGGACTAAAAATAAAACCTGTCAAATGGCAAAGGAATTATTCTTTAGGTTCTACCGTTATCTAGCATAAGAGAACAGACAGCTCTACATGATTATGTATAAAACCATAATATTCCAGTGTGGAAGCTCAGACACACGGCAGAATTAAAAACGGGATTTTCAAAGGGCGAGTAAAGCTGGTAAACAGCCACCTTGCACAATTGACTAAACTGGGCTTTAGAGAGATACTAGCAGTATACCCCGGCGTTGCTCGGATGTAATGAAAGCTTTAAAACTAATCCATGGTCCTGGAGCTCAGACTCAGCCTAAAGAATATTTGAAATAATAAAATAAGTGCGACAATTTATCAATCGCACACACACACACATATATATATATATATATATATATATATATATATATACTAGCAGTATAGCCCGGCGTTGCTCGGGTGTAATGAAAGCTTTAAAACTAATCCATGGTCCTGGAGCTCGGACTCTTTGGACATTGACACGAAAAACTAAAAAGCAATAGTTGTTTCCAGTTAAAGCGAAACCGCAAACTGAAAAAAAAATGAATTGATGTAAGTGAAATTTTGATTTCCGGGTATCGATATCAAAAAAGTTTTTTTCGTCGTAAACTGAATTTTGAAAGCTAAATAAGTCCTCTGAGTAAACGGTATCATGGCTGAAACTTAGAACTACAATTATACCTACTTAGAGCTAAACCCGAAGCAAAAACTAAAATAAAAGGGCTGAAACGGATACAGACATACAGGCAGATAAACAGACACACACACACACACACATCTTGCCTTTATATATATATATATATATATATATATATATATATATTATCGATTTTCTGCACTACTGTATGAACTGCAACCTTGAAACTTCTGAATATTGTTTCTTATGCCTTTGTCTATGAGTGTATCAAATTTGATTAAAATCGGACCACTCCTTCCATTACCCAATTTTTTCGATTATTGATTTTCGATATTTATCGGGGGTACCTCGACACAAAACCTCTCTAAGAACACTCGCAGTACAACTGTGTTTATTTTCAAGAAATTGTCGGTGATCAATGAAGTATTGACATGTAGTGATAATGTGGTGAATGAAACATTTTAGATCGAAGTCAACTGCCAGGTCGGAGGTTTCCTCTGACGGAATCAATGAACATACGTATATGACTAAGGCAAGAATTCACGTATGTATATAGGGCTGTGATGGAGGCATCCTAGATTTCAAGGTCGTATTTTTTTTTACTGTAGTTTTTTTTTTTTTACTGGAATCAATGGGTACATTTCCGTGATCTATGCGAGCCTTTAAATTGGAGAATATCGACAGTGATTTGTGCGTATCACGGTTTCTACATCATAATCTGTGGTTTGTGTGATGTTAGTACT
Source organism: Ascarosepion bandense (assembly GCA_037127315.1). NCBI lineage: Eukaryota > Metazoa > Mollusca > Cephalopoda > Sepiida > Sepiidae > Ascarosepion > Ascarosepion bandense. Next base: position 16,568,017 of record JBBBDQ010029769.1, on the reverse strand, counting down.
TTTTTTTTCTGACTCCGGTTCCCTTTCATATTTTGTTGATTCGTCGATTCTGATTTCAATTTTTTTATCTTATTAATTTCAGCTTCTGTAAATCGGTTATTTCGCATATGATCAGGTAATAACTAACACCTGGTTTCAAGAACACCCACGACGTCTATGGACATGGAAAAGCCCAGGAGGTGACACGTAAAACCAGATAGACTATATGACCATAAACAGTAGATTCAGAAATAAAGTGGTTCAAAGCAAAGACTATTACGGTGCTGACTGTGAAAGCGACCTTGTCCCAGTCATCTGCAAATTAAAAGTGAAAGTCCGGGGATTTAAGAAGCCTAATGCAGCACCAAAACTGATATACAACGCACTCGTGGATGACCTCAACTACAGAAAGAATACACTAACAGCGTGAAAACCAAGTACGAAGAACAAACTAGGAAAGGACACTCAAAATGGGACGCGTTAAAGGAAGCAATACTGACATCAGCAAACAACATTGCCCCAAAGGAAAATAGGCGGAGAAAGAAAAAACGAGTGGATGACGGAAGAAATTCTGGACATGATGCAAAGGAGGCAGAAAATTATATCAAGACATGGAATGGAGTACAGGGAACTACACATGAAAATAAGAAGAAAATGTAGACAGGCTAATGAGAAATGGCTCAATGGCAAATGTGCAGAAGTAGAGAGATTGAGAAGGAATAATAAAGCAAACATGCATAAGGAAATAAAAGAACTGACAGTACAAAAAACCTGCTCTTCAACAGGATGTCTAAAATCTAAGGATGGAACAATAATTTTGGAGAAAGAGGAAATACTCCAACAATGGGAAGAATATATAAAAGATCTTTTCCACGACAAGACAGAGCAACCAATAATACGAAAAGATGAGGATGGACCGGAAATATTAAAGTCTGAAGTGGAATCTGCAGTAACCAAACTGAATAGAAGCAAAGCAGCGGGACTAGACGGCATAGTCATAGAGCTGCTGATAGCCCTGGAAGAATTTGGTATAGAAAGAATTACTGAAATAATAAATGAAATATATAATAGTGGGGGTGTACCAGATGATCTCAGCAAGTCTATCTTCATAGCACTACCTAAGAAGCCAGGAGCAAACGAGTGCGAACTCCACAGAACCATCAATTTGATGAGGCATATAACAAAACTGATCGTCCGAATCCTGATGAATAGAGCGAGAAGTAGAATCAGGCCAGAGATAGGAGAAAAACAGTGTGGTTTCGGGAAAGACACGGGAACAAGAAATGCCATATTTATGATTAGGATGCTCTCCGAAAAAGCAATACAAATGAAGAAGGACTTATACTTCCGCTTTATTTATTATGCGAAGGCGTTTAATAAAATACGCCACAAAGAACTGATGGAAATGCTTGGCAGCCTGGACATATTTGGGAAAGATTTGAGATTAATCAGGAATCTCTACTGGCAGCAAACCGCTTGTATACGGACAGGTAACGAATTCAGCAGATATAGAAAGGGGCGTAAGACAAGAATGTGCCTTTTCACCGGATCTGTTCAACTTGTACAGCGAGAATATTTTAAGGACCATAGAATTAATGCCTGGATTCGGAATCGGAGGCCACAATTTAATCAACCTACGGTGGTACAGTGGATATCGGCTGGGAACGAGAAACCGGGTAGCCGAGTTCGAATTCCAGTTGAATCTATTGTATTCACTTACGCGCTAATACCGTTGGGAAAGGTATTAATCGGTCTCTTCCTTCCAGTTATGGGTTAAATATCAGGACAGATTGGGTTATATAGCCTTGGTCGGAAACCAGTCTACCGCAGAAAGCAATGGCAACCTACTGCGGGATAATCATCTGCCCAGTCAGTCATGTCTCTTTCGAGACATGATCGCCAAAAGCGCGTATCACGTATGGCACTTTAACTGACTGACGGTACGCAGATGATAGAGTACTGCTAGCAGACACAGAAAGGAAACTACAAGACCTCCTACAGAAGGTAACTGAAGAAAGTAACAAGAAAGGACTAGAAATAACCTGCAAGAAAACCGAATGCATGGTCATCAGTGAAAAGAGCATCCCAATATGACAAATAAAGGTCGGGGATATTAGGATCAAGCAGGTACAGAAATTTAAATACCTGGGAAACGTTATAACAAAAGACGGAAAGTGCGACACAGAGATCCGAAGGCGAATTGGCATGGCGAAGGAAGCATTCCAGAAGTTGAGTAAGGTTTTAAGAAACAGGACAATTTCGCTAGAAACAAAGAACAAAGTACTGGATTGCTATGTGATGTCAGTTCTTCAATATGGCAGTGAATGCTGGACAATATCATTCAAGATGAAGGAAAGACTTGAAGCAACTGAAATGTGGTTCTACAGAAAGATGCTGCGAATATCATGGATCGGGCATGTGAGGAATGATGTGATCTTAGAAATGATATCAACAAAAAGGAAATTAACCTGAGCATCAGGAAGAGACAGCTGAGGTTCCTGGGACATGCATTGAGGAAGGAAGGCTTGGAGAACCTGATACTAACAGGCAATATAGAGGGAAAAAGAGACAGAGAAAAGCAACGGATAACATATTTGAAGGACGTAATCAGGTGGATGACGGAACGAGGATTGCATGGTGTCACAGGAGAAGGCGTGCTCAGAGCCACCAGGGATAGGTAAACGTGGAAAGCTATGATCGCCTACGTCCTGAAGGGACAGGGCACATAGAAGACTTTTGGAAAAGGTTATCCGCTCGGTAGTCATGCGATCAGTTATTGCCTAAGATACAGACACAGATTAAATAACAACTGGCATATACAAACTCACATAGAAAGACACATTCATATATACACACAGGTAAACGCATATACACTCTTATACACACATACGTATGAGAGTGGACTGATCATTTCAGAGGCGGATTTCGAAGGTGAGATGATAGAGCTGTCAAATATTGCATGCATTAATTCCAACTTTTCTATTAATAACTGAATTTTTTTCCAAATCAACAAACATCTGTTCAAAGAATACTGTTAATTCTGTTGAACATCATAGTCAGCCCACCTTCGTATATGTACACTATCATACAAACCTAGAGGCGCACACATTCACAAACAAAATCTTGCAAAACTTTCCAGAATTTTCAAGTAAGATCTTACGATAATTGACCAATTCTATACCTAAAATAAACACAATTAAAGTTTCTTTTCTCGTACTTCCCGACTGTGGAATTCCCTTGCACATGATTGCTTCCCCGACGGCTACAATCTCCAGGAGTTTAAATGTAAGGTCAATAGACACCTCCTAACACACTAACTCGCATCCATTCTCAAACACTCTTCCCATCTACCCAACCCTCAGCCTCGGTATCCTTACCCGTCTATCACCCTCCTTCTGACATTTCCTATATCTAACCACTCTTTCTCGTCACTTTCCCCTATATAACCCCTTGCGCAATAGTGGCAGTGGAATGCCTTGCTTGGGGTGAAATGATTAAAAAAAATCAAGTAAAATGAATTTCGCGTTTACTCGACTATTGAGGTTGATTAATGCTATTATTCTAAACTAAAAACATAACCAAAATAATATATAAAAAATACACAATTTAAATCAAGAGACCAAGTTTTTGACTTAAAAGCGGAAATATACGTTAGTCATACAACAATAACGATCCCCTGAAGAACGACGAATCGTTTAAGTGATATCAGTAAAAAGCAAAAGAATCTTGGGACCCACAAACAACAGCGGATTCCTATGACAAAATTTCTGGTTGATAATACCACAATTTTATATAAATGTAAGTTCTGGGGCTGACTAAATATTAAAGAGCTTGAGTTTGAGTTTTGTTTAACGGCATATCAAACTCTGTGGGTTATTTAATGCCAAAAAGATAGTGTTTTAAAATATTTTTTAATGTTCAGTTACAGCGAGAAGGTTGATTTAGTCAGATTTTGATGAAATTGTTTTTAGTTTTCGTTTTACAAACTGAAGATGTCTTCTAGTTTCGTATTCAAAAATGTATTGCTGGTAATAATTTTTTTCCTTCAAAAATATATTATGGCAATAATTTTTTTTTCAAAACTACTTTTGGTCATATCTTTTCTTTAAAAAATGTATATTTTTCTATAAAAATCTATTTTTATGCATATATTTCTATAAAACTGTATTTTTATACTTTCATAGTGTTTTGACCCTAGTTTGGGGGTTAACTATTTGCCTATAGCTGGGACCCCCAACAGGTGCAACCACTCCGGGTCAGGGTGGACTTGGGAACAACAGCAATTAAGAGGTGGTTCCATGCTCTTCACAACCTCTCCATGAGAGGTCTTGATGCCAAATGAGGTTTACGGTCATACCCAGGACCCTAAATATTATAGAAGCTCTTTATATAAGACAATAAATACTCTTACTTCATTAAATAAAAGCGACCATGTGATTGGAGTCTTTTAAGAAGACACTTCAACATAAAATCACGATATTTCCTACTTGTGTAGACCAAGATTACTATAAACTTTACACAATCCACTTTAGAAGAGAAACATTAAAAAATTGTGGAACAATGATTTTCCTAACCAGGCTCTTCTCGTTCATTTTTTATTCAAATAGTGCAAGTTGAAGCAAATGTCCAAGCATTTAGAACTCGACCAGTCAAAGATGAAATTCAATCTCTGCATTCTTTTCGCTGGTTCGTTTACACCGTGGTAAATCGTATCTGGGAGACCGGAATGCCAAAGTAGGCAAGGGGAGGGAATGTGAAATAGTTGACAAGTTCGGACTAGGAAATCAGAACCATCGCGGAGAAAAATGGGTTCAATGGTGCACAGCAAATGACAGGCTAATAAGCAACACCTGGTTATATAAACAAAATTTCTGGTTACTAATACCACGATCTATCTAAACTTATTTATAAATGGAAATTTGTTTGTGTGTGTGAGTGTGTTTTTGTGTGTGTGTCCGTTACCTATAGACTCCGAAACGGCTGAACCGATTTTCTTGAAAATTTACACAGTTGTACTATAAGCGTCTGCGAGTGTTCTTAGCTAAGTTTTGTGTCGAGGTACCCCGATAAATATCGAAAATCGATAATCAAAAAAATCGGGTTATAAAAGGAGTAGTCCGATTTAAATCAAATTTGATACACTCATAGACAAAGACATAGGAAACGATATTCAGAAGATTCAGAAGTTTCAAGTTCTTACAATAGTGCAGAAAATCGATAATATATATATATATATAAAAGGCAAGATGCTTGTGTGTGTGTCTGCTTATCTGCCTGTACGTCTGTATTTTTTCAGCCCTTTTATTTTAGTTTTTGCTTCGGGTTTGGCTCTAAGCAGGTATAATTGTAGTTCTTAGTCTCAGCCATGATACCATTTACTCAGAGGACTTATTTAGCCTTTAGAATTCAGTTTATGACGAAAAAAAACTTATTTGATATCGATAGCAAGAAATCAAAATTTGACTTACATCAATTCATTTTTCTTTCTGCCTACGGTTTCGCTTTAACTGGAAACAACTATTGCTTTTTAGTCATTTG